>JAWWNI010000690.1:0-164870 GCA_034642065.1 Darevskia nairensis | reverse complement strand
CTGCTTGGCTGGCTCTCTCCCAGTGTACATCTATTTTGGATTGAAGCAGATGTTCCTGAATTCTTTATAGTCCCACTAGCTCCTCTGCAAAAGTTGTTCTAAAACACAGCATTGATGCATCAGAGATTCTGTGCTTCACAAGAGACACTCGGAGATGTACAATTCATAATTAAGCCCACTGGGCATTACCCTGGCATTCAGGGTATGAATTGCACTTGCTACATTTATTTCCCTGTGGACTTTTCTTGGTGGGTTTTTTTTTCTACTGCAAAGGTGTGTGTGTGTGTGTGTGTGTGTGTGTGAGAGAGAGAGAGAGAGAGAGAGAGAGAGAGAGAGATCTGGATATGTATAGTTTGATGTTGCTTCAATAAGTCTTCGCATCATTGTTGGGCAATGATGGGTTGGTTGGAAGCTGAGAGTTCCTAATGCTTTTTGGATTGATAAATTGGGGGGGGGGGACCATTTTTAAAAAACAGAGTTCTCGAAAACATTTAAGTAAATCCACTTTGGCTACGGCATGCATTTTCTGTGGAGCAGGCTAGAAACAAATTTAGGACGGTGGGAATCATGCAACTGGATCCACAGTGCTCCAGTTCTATCGCTGGGGCAAAGTCTGAAGGTATATGATGCAGTTATCTTGCTAAAGTGAAGTACGGTAATTCTGGGTCTGGTCAGTTCCCTTGGGAATCCTATTTGCCCCATTAACCCTATTTACCCTTTGTTTCATTGTGGAGCAAAAGGGGGGCACCTACCCCAGATGGGTGAAGTTTGGGCAAGGAAAGCAACAGGGGTGTAGACCACCAAACATTTTTGCAAGGCACCAGCCGTCACTGATCATCGCTGATGTTTCCATTGAGGGACAACCAATAAGCTTCCAAGGAACCTCATGGTTACCAGGAACACAGCATGGAAACCTCTAGGAGAGAGAGGAAGTGCAAGGCTTCAAATTTGCAAGGTGTCCTTTTGTTAAAAACAACAGCAACAACTAGAACTCTGAAATCTACAAACAAGAAGCAGGCACAAAATGGTGTCTCAGGGGACAGAGTCCATTCCCCATGGCACTCTGAGAGCTTTATATTAGGACGACCTGAATATAAGACTACAGATGTACATCTGACTGATTTAACACAAAACTCCAACACTGGCTGGCATAGCCGCACAAAGTCTTGGTCAAAGGCAACAGATTAATCCTCAGTTTTTACAGGTCAGAAACACAGAGGCCAAGAGACACGTGGTTTGCAGAAGGCCAGTCATGATGGAGAAATACGTTTCTTGCCATTTTACTTGCTATTCTTTATTGATTGGAAATCAGAAACCCTGGTTGATCTACTGCAAATCACCCAGAGTTCCAGGAACAGATCCTGATCTACTTCTGCTGGCTTCTGCTGTAGGCGATATTTGGCGCTGGGTTGGAGCAAAATTGTAATTGCTTCCCATTTCACTTCCTTTTGGGGGATGGTGGTAAGAACTGCCAAGTAGAAACCATAGTTGCATTTGCGTTCTTAACATAGCTGTCAACTTTCGGATTTGAAAATAAGGGATTTTTTCCAAACTTTCGGATTTGAAAATAAGGGATGCCGTGAGGGCGGTGCAATGGCACCAAGTAGCCTCGCCACCCTGCGCTCCAGAGGCTGCGCGTGAACGGGAGAGCGAAAGAGCGAGCGCGTAGACGGCAGGCAGGCTGGCTGTCTGGTTGGGTGTGAGGGTCTGGCTGCACAAGGCATGCAAGCTCCGCCCCCAGTCGGTCTCAGACTCCTTATTGGCAGCCGAGCAACGCAGCTGAGAAGCCTCCCTGGCCGGCAGGGAGGGAGAGGAGCTGCTTCCTTTGAAATCTGGGAATTTAAGGGATATCAACAATCCGGGATAGCAGCGGGAAACGGTATTGGAATAAGGGAGTTTCCCGCCAAAAAAAGGGAGGCTTGACAGCTATGGTTCTTAAGGCCAATTACATGTACGATGGTTTGCTGCTTCAGCGGCTAAAGTGGACCCTCTGAGCTGTAGTAGCTGCTGCAGACTGGGTCCGCTGGCCGAGCATTGAAACAGCCGTGCTGTATTAAAATGGTTATTCCTCTGTTTAGCTGACAATCCATTTGTTTCTGCGGAAGCATGTTGCACGATGACAGTTGTTGCAGTGGACTTCAATTTATTCTGATGCAAAGGTCTCGCAGCGGGAAATGTGACTAGAGGGCGTCAGAAAGAAAGCCATTCCTGGCTGAGGGCTTGAACTGCGATTATGCAGAGTGACGCTTAGAAGACGGTGCTACAGGCTGCCGGGCAGAGAATTCTCTTTCCACTCTCTTGGCCTGCCACACCGAGTGAATTATCGCCGCTTTATAATCTGCAAAGGTACTAGGCGAGATATTTTAAACAATAACAGCTTGGGGGCAGGCTCACACAGAGCGGCTGGCCAAGGTTATTCATAAATCTGTGGCCAAAACAATTCCGCACGGTGGAAACTCCGTTTCTGGGCTCCAAATACGTGGTGTCAATCAACGCGACATATGCAGATGTCCTTGTTTTGCATAAATCTGCTCCATTCGCATGCCTTGCTGAAAAGCTGGCGCAGGAGGGCTCTGTTTTGTTTTGCTGGGGAATCTAGAATGTAGCCAGCAATGGTTTTTGTGGCAGGAAGAGAATGATAGGTAACCGAGAAGCAAATTTAAGCCCCTGTGGGGGGAGAAGGGCCCATTTCCTGGAGGTGCAGCACATGTTTTGCATGGAAAATGTTGAAGGTTTGGACACTGGCATCTCCAGTTAAAGTTAACAGGGTGTATGTGTGAGAGAGACCTCTGGAGAGCTGCTACAAGCCAGGGGAAGTAATACCTGGACAGATGGAGCAATTTTCAGGTTTGGGTTGAAGCAGCTCTGTAGATTCAGGACCAGTCCAAGACATTTTGGTGCCATTTTGGTGCCTCAGTTTGCAGAATGCGGCAGCTAGATGGTGACTAGGAGTGGCCGCCGGGACCACATAACACCGGTCCTGAAGAAGAGTTTGGATTTGATATCCCGCTTTATCACTACCCGAAGGAGTCTCAAAGCGGCTAACATTCTCCTCTTCCTTCCTCCCCCACAACAAACACTCTGTGAGGTGAGTGGGGCTGAGAGACTTCAGAGAAGTGTGACTAGCCCAAGGTCACCCAGCAGCTGCATGTGGAGGAACGGGGAATCGAACCGGTTCACCAGATTACGAGTCTACCACTCTTAACCACTACACCACACTGGCTCTCTGAGAGATCTACATTGGCTCCCAGTACGTTTCCAAGCACAATTCAAAGTGTTGGTGCTGACCTTTAAAGCCCTAAACGGCCTCGGTCCTGTATACCTGAAGGAGCGTCTCCACCCCCACCGTTCAGCCCGGACACTGAGGTCCAGCACCGAGGGCCTTCTGGCGGTTCCCTCATTGCAAGAAGCAAAGCTACAAGGAACCAGGCAGAGGGCCTTCTCGGTAGTGGCGCCCACCCTGTGGAACGCCCTCCCTTCAGAGGTCAAAGGGATCAACAACTACATAACATTTAGAAAACACCTGAAGGCAGCCCTGTTTAGGGAAGTTTTTAATCTGTAACATGTTAATGTATTTTAATATTTGCTGGTAGCCGCCCAGAGTGGCTGTGGAGACCCAGCCATATGGGCGGGTTACAAATAAAAATTTATTATTATTATTATTATTATTATTATTATTATTATTATCAGTTGGAAAAGTGGGGGTCGTCTTATACATGGGTAGTGCATAGGGTGGACGTTTGATTGGTTGCTGCCGCAGCTGTCAGCAACCATTGTGCATATTATTGGTTACTGCGTCAATGGGTGGTGTTGATTGGCTGGTGCTCCGGCAGTTGGGCGGGAGATTGGCAGCTTCTGCCGGCGATGGGACAAACGGGAGGTGAATTTTGTGATATGTGAGGGTGGGCGATTTTCGGCAACCCCCCCCTAAAAAAAGCTCAACGACTCTGTGCCATCTCTCCCCCCCCCATTTTCTTAAATTTGAGTCCCCACAAAATAGGGGGTGTCTTATACATGGGGGTGTCTTATAGATGGAAAAGTACGGTATATACTTCCCCAATTCTTAATCTCATGAACATGGGTTCGAGCCCACCACTGGGCAAAAGATTCCTGCATTTCAGGGGGTTGGACCAGGCTTCCTCAAACTTGGCCCTCCAGATGTTTTTGGCCTACAACTCCCATGATCCCTAGTTAGTAGAACCAGTGGTCAGGGATGATGGGAATTGTAGTCTCAAAACATCTGGAGGGCCAAGGTTGAGGAAGCCTGGGTTGGACTCAATGACCCTCATGGTTTCTTCCAATTCTATGAATTCGTCAACATTTTAGTGTTAATTTCTCCCAATAAACACATTTTTGTACACAGTTTAGACTAACGTGCCCATTTTTGCAGGGAGTTTCTCCTACCACAATGCATCTTTTCTGTTACGTCACTATTATATTCAGTTTTTATGTACACTTTCTCCTAATATATGCATTTTTAAAAAATTGGTGGGAAAACTACATCACAAAATCTGGTTAAGTGGAACTTCAAAGGATGGTTGTGTATTTCAGGTCTCATGTTGTTTCAATACTTGGCTCATATTTAATACCTATATACTCGAGTATAAGCCGACCCGAATATAAGCCGAGGCACCCAATTTTACCACAAAAAACCTGGGAAAGCTTCATAGGAGCCACTGCCTACCTCACTCGAGTATAAGCCGAGGGCGGCTTTTTCAGCACAAAAAATGTGCTGAAAAACTAGGCTTATGCTCAAGTATATAGGGTAAGTGCTCTAGTGAAATTTGCTACCACCTTCATCGCAGTATCACACCTTGGCACTGTTATGGCAATTCTGGGGTGGGGAGAAACTCACATTTCTCTCTCCAGTGCCTTGCATAATCTTTGTTGGCCGGTGCTGAGCATTAGAAGGATAAGCCATGTCTATCCTGATCTGCAGAACCAACTTCTATGTCTCATTATCTTTACTGTAAATTAGAAATTGGGGGGGGGGGAGGACAAAAATGTACCGATCCGTTCAGCTAAAAAAAAGAAAAAGCAACCTGTCACTTTCAATTAACTTGCTAAAAGGTTGTTAATGAATAAATATTGACTTTTCGAGGAAATGCTTCTTAATCAGCTTTAGAGTCGGGTGTATGATATTTGACAAATGATCGATAGGGAGCGAGCACATTCATGCTAACCTGAAGGGAGCAGCTCAGAAAGGCTCCATGTTAAATCATGGGCTGTGTCATGTGGCAAGTGAAGAGGAGGTTATATTTAGATGGTGCGTCCACAGAGAGAGAGATTTAAGGCTGGATAGACTCTGAGCTATCAAAAACAAAAATATCTGTGCAAAACAAATCCAAAAGCTTGCAATTCAGTGCAGCCGAGAAGTTCTAAATGAGTGGCTCTTAAATTGTTGGGACCCTGAGCAAGGTTATCCGTGGACCTCTTTAACCAGTGAGGAGTCTCGAGTCGAGCCCCTTACGCAGATGACTCGTGCAAGCAAATCAAGCCACGTGCCACAGCCTTTTCGAAAAGCACATCTCCAGTGTCTCTTCACCATCTTTCTGTGCAACTAACTCATGATCAGCAGCGTAAGTGCTGACATCCATCAATTTGAGAGTATAACAGGCCTTGTAATCCGGAATAGAAAGCCAGACCACAAAAGAGAAAAAGATACGACTCGATTTTCCTAAACAGCAAAGAAACCACAAATTCCAGCCACAGAAGAAGATAATTACTGTACAAAGAAGGCTCTCAGCTTGTGAGAACGATTAACAGAAGATATGGCTGCATCCTCTAATTGTCAGTTGGAAGCAAGAGAACTTGACATTTTTCTAGTCAGTGTGGTGTAGTGGTTAAGAGCGGTAGACTCGTAATCTGGTGAACCGGGTTCGCGTCTCCGCTCCTCCACATGCAGCTGCTGGGTGACCTTGGGCTAGTCACACTTCTTTGGAGTCTCTCAGCCCCACTCACCTCACAGAGTGTTTGTTGTGGGGGAGGAAGGGAAAGGAGAATGTGAGCCGCTTTGAGACTCCTTCGGGTAGTGATAAAGCGGGATATCAAATCCAAACTCTTCTTCTTCTTCTTCCAGAGAAAGCTTTCGTTGATGGAACGGGCAGGCTGGCCTGGAATTGCTTCAACCTTTTGTTGAATGCCTCAGTGTCTCCATTGCAGAAAGCCAGACTTGCATGTTGCAAGGAGCGAGCTGAGTTGCAACAGTATCCGGTAAAGTTATTGTCTCCATTCACTGTAAATCTCCGCCATCCCTCCCTTATCATTTGCAAATTTAAAAGTAAGCATAATCCCCAGACTCCTGGTAATATTCAACCAAGATGCCGTCACCAACATGCCACTCCCAATGACTAATAAATAAGTTTCAATAGCCTGAGGATCTCACCAGCGGAGTCCAAAAGATATGCTAGTCTCTTTCCCCCATCTCACCTGGTCAGTAGGATAAGATTTATCCAGAAGCTATTATGCAAACCATTTTTCTTTAGCTAAACTCTTCCTGGCTGGCGTCATTACAAAACCTTTGTTTTTTTTTTGTTTTTTTTTTTTAAAATAATTTTTATTAGTTTTACAATTTTTTAAACATACAATAATACATTTTGGTCAGGTTTCATCCCTCCCCATCTCTCACCTTGGGGAGATATTTAATCTTACCCTCCCTCTCACGGAGGTAAACCCATTCATTATTTCCCCTGACCGCAAACAAATCATTATCTGGTTTCGGCCTAACCCTATTCCCGGGTAGGCCATTCTTGGAAACATAACATAATCATAGTGACTTCCTCCGCACCTCCCTAGTGGCTGCATTAAACAATAGATTTCTTCGATTCAGGTACATGAATACAGTAAACCTATCTTAAACTTAGTTTCACAATACAGTTCTAACTCATATGAAAAAAAAAAAAATCATATCTTATTTCACAACTTTTTTTTTTTTAGTTCTAGCCTCGGCGTCTTCCTCCCAAATCATCTATAAGTTTCCTTCTGGCTCCCCTTAATCTTCGGGCCCCTAACTTCAAGAGGTCCTGTCATAATCCAAACTCAAAGCCCTGTCCGACAAAAAAAATTTCAAAAGCCAAATATATAATCAATCCCCAAAAACCCACCTGCACCCTTCAACCCTGCCCTCGCCTTTCCCCAGTCCATGTCCAAGTGCTCACTTGCACTTGGGCTTTATCTTCTCTTTGTCTTCTCCGCTGCTTCTGTTTCCAATTGTTGATGAAAGTCTTTTTCTTCTTCAAAATCCTCTGTCGTCGTACCGGGTAGTCCTTTATAGATGTCACTCTTTTTATCCTCTTCTTCAATCCAAATTTCTTACTCCGGAGAATATTCTTCCTGTGGCGAGGCTTTCTCGTAACCTTGGGGGGGATTTCACCCCCTTCTTCTCTTTGTGCAGCTGGCATAACATCAATGTTGTTTACAACGCCTCTCATTCTTTCAGTCTCTGCCTGGAACTCCATTCTCAGTTCCCAGATTTTGTCAAGGACTCTCTTCCAGCCTCCACATTCCAAATCATCCTCCATTTTCAAAGACATGGCTTTACAGTGTTCCAAACCGAACCAAAGCCAAGTTCAAGAGCCAAATTTCCACAACAGACTTCAACAGGTCCGATTCAAATCCAAATTGTCAAATTGGCAAAGATGTTAGTCAGTAGCCCCCCCGATCAGGGGTGTCGAAAGGATCGAATCTCTGTTACAAAGTCAAATTCCGTTACATTTGTAGCCGCGTCGGCAATAAAGTTCCTGATTTGGTGCCACAGTAGCAAGGGACGGACATCCGTAAATTGCATCCCTTTACTTCGCCAAATTAATCCTAATCTTCAGTACGCTCTTGGTACTCACGTTTAAATCATCCAGTCAAGTCATTTTCGGAGGAATCAGCGCGCTCAGATGGGAAGGACTCGCAGCTTCAACCCGGCGGGCAATGGCGGTCCGAGGGGCTCCGCTACCCCGCGTCTCACACGGCAGCCTCTACTGTGGCCGCCGCGGGAGTTGGGGCGGCGTTGAGAGCCGCTGCCGGACCTATGGTCCCGGGATCAAGACTCCCGGGAGTTTCGGGGGCTGCGTCGCTGTCGCAGGCACCCCTTTAAGCCGGTCGGGTCGGGGAATGTCAGGAGCGACATGTCCCCCGACCTTCCCCTCCGGCGCGCCGACCGGAAGCCCAACCTTTGGCACCGTTAGGAAGACGGGATTTGCGGTCTTTGATTTCATGTTAATTTTTGAGCCCATCTCCATCTAATGTCATCTTCACAGTTGTGTATATGTGTGTCTCCTCACAATTTGTTGTTGTTCAGTCGTTCAGTCGTGTCCGACTCTTCGTGACCCCATGGACCAGAGCACGCCAGGCACGCCTATCCTTCACTGCCTCTCGCAGTTTGGCCAAACTCATGTTGGTAGCTTCAAGAACACTGTCCAACCATCTCGTCCTCTGTCGTCCCCTTCTCCTTGTGCCCTCAACCTTTCCCAACATCAGGGTCTTTTCTAGGGAGTCTTCTCTTCTCATGAGGTGGCCAAAGTACTGGAGCCTTAACCTCAGGATCTGTCCTTCTAGTGAGCACTCAGGGCTGATTTCTTTAAGAATGGATAGGTTTGATCTTCTTGCAGTCCATGGGACTCTCAAGAGTCTCCTCCAGCACCATAATTCAAAAGCATCAATTCTTCGGCGATCAGCCTTCTTTATGGTCCAGCTCTCTCTTCCGTACATTACTACTGGGAAAACCATAGCTTTAACTATACGGACCTTTGTTGGCAAGGTGATGTCTTTGCTTTTTAAGATGCTGTCTAGGTTTGTCATTGCTGTTCTCCAAGAAGCAGGCGTCTTCTAATTTCGTGAGTGCTGTCACCATCTGCAGTGATCATGGAACCCAAGAAAGTGAAATCTCTCACTGCCTCCATTTCTTCCCCTTCTATTCGCCAGGAGGTGATGGGACCAGTGGCCATGATCTTAGTTTTTTTGATGTTGAGCTTCAGACCATATTTTGCGCTCTCCTCTTTCACCCTTATTAAAAGGTTCTTTAATTCCTCCTCACTTTCTGCCATCAAGGTTGTATCATCAGCATATCTGAGGTCTCCTCACAATATCCTTCAGCAAATGTCCATTCCCATAAGAGCTTTGATGTGCTGGTGAAGGGATTCTATTTTTATTTTTTTGGCCGTGCTGTGTGCACAAATAACTTTTGTTAGATGATGCATCTCTTTAGAACCAGCCCTTTCTCAACCAGACGATCATTTTTTGAGGCCTAGGCCTTCATCAGCACCATTCTCCAAACCTATATAGTTTGGAGACCCAGTGTGGCCGCTTGGTCTTTTGGAATATGGGTGCAATGCTGCCCCCTGGAGCCACAACTGACACTCAGTCACACTCCCCTGAAAGTGTGCATTGAAAATGTATCGTGCACACCATATCTTTGGTGGAATCCACACACATATAAAAACCGTTCTGAAACTGCTTTTTTAAATAAGCGTTCTTAAAAATACATTGGATTTCCATAAGGCTCACCATCGCCACCTAGTGTCACATTGTATATTGCACTTAAAGCACACTCAAAACGTTTTATTTGCAGCTGTATAGCTGAGTCCAAATCACCCTTGCTGCGAGTGCATTAAGATGGTGGGCAACAAGCCGAGTGAAGAAGACTGGAAGCAAAACAAAGGCCTTTCAATGGGTTGGTCCAACTTCCTAGAATCATAGAATTGGGTCATCTTGTCCAGCCCCCTGCAATGCAGGAATCTCAGCTAAAGCATCTATGACAGATGGCCACCCAATCTCTGCTTAAAGCCCTCCAAGGAAGGAAAGTCCACAACCTCCCGAGGGATACCGACCCACTGTCAAATAGCTCTTACTGTCAGAAAGTTTTTCCTGCTGTTTAGTCGGAATCTCCTTTCTTGTAATTTGGAGCTACTGATTCAAGTCCTACCCTCCAGAGCAGGAGAAACCAAGCTTGTTCCCTCTTCCATGTGACAGAACTTGAGATATTTGAAGATGGCTATCATATCCCATGTGCTTAGGGCTACAGTGCCTGTCCCGTCTTGCTGATCATCATTGTGGGCCATGCCTGAGAATGTCACCTAAATGGGACCTTAAAGGTAAAGGTAAAGGGACCCCTGACCATTAGGTCCAGTCGTGACCGACTCTGGGGTTGCGGCGCTCATCTCGCTTTAGTGGCTGAGGGAGCCGGCGTACAGCTTCCGGGTCATGTGGCCAGCATGACAAAGCCGCTTCTGGCGAACCAGAGCAGCGCACGGAAATGCCGCTTACCTTCCCGCTGCAGCGGTACCTATTTACCTACTTGCACTTTGACGTGCTTTCGAACTGCTAGGTGGGCAGGAGCAGGGACCGAGCAACGGGAGCTCACCCCGTCGCGGGGATTCGAACCGCCGACCTTCTGATCTGCAAGCCCTAGGCTCTGTGGTTTAACCCACAGCGCCACCCGCGAATGGGACCTTACTTTTTATGAAAGTACACGACTGCATATTTCCAAAACATTTAGATATCGCACAACTTAAATGCTGGGGCATTTCCCTCCTTCTGTGGTCCTAGGTTCACCTCCTAGTCCCATCCAGGCAAAGGCTAATACTGCGCAAAAGATAGGAAAGAGACAGATGATTCGTCACCCAGTGCACAAATACAATGTGTTGCAGGGGGACCAGCAAAGTTTCAAAGAGAACTCTGTGCTCTCTTCCTTCTTCACCGACAGTTAAAATGGGACTTCCCTTATCTCTGAGGGGTTCTGTTCACGTTTATATGGCTCCCGTCAAAGGCTCATAGCATGAGCAATGCCTTCTCTATTGAAAGAGAGAGAGAGAGAGAGAACTCCAAGTTCTGGTTCTCCCTATCTCCCCTTTTCCTATTGGGTATAGGAACAAAGAATAACACAATTCTAGGCACAGAACAATCCTATCTGATCTAAGTCACAGAGCTCTTTATTACTGCTGAAGGTGGAAGCTCCGAAGGTCAGGCAGATTAGATAATCCCTTCTTTGAATATTGAAGGCAAATTTCAAATACTTTCTTGGACTTATTTCAGGCATTCTCTTTCCTCCCTCCCTTAATTGCCTCCTTCTGATGTATTTCTTGTTTATGCAATTAGCTCTCCCAAGATAACCATCCCTGAACCCAATTCAGACTCTGATTGGTTGAAAAAGTGCATTGCGACAGCCAGTTCTGGCGCAATCAGGAATTGCTGACTTCTCTTTCAAGCAAGGAGAAGCGCCAAAGTAAATAACTGGAGGGTGGCATTTCTCCAGAGAGCAGAGTTCAAGAGCCAATGCCTCTCCAGGAGCCATCACTAGCTGGAGTCATCAGTACCTTACACTCATGCAAACAAATTCCTCTTCATGGGAGAAGCCTGCTTTAAACGATTCCCCCCTCCCCCAAGAAGCATGTTCCATTTTGCATTAGAGATTATTACTCGAGGGTCTGTTTCCCAGGGAATTTTTGTGGCCATAAGATGGCCAAATTCTACCTCAATATTTTGTATATAGTTGATACTACGTCCTTTGGTGTAGCAGGAACGTTGACCATAAGTTCTTCTAAAGCGGTCAACCCTTGGGCTGCTTGAATGGCTGTACATAGTTTCAACAGAGGGAAAAACAATGGATTAAAATTAAATCATGACCATGTTACATTGGGAAATTTTAGCCAAAATCTGTTCTTTACATAGACCTGCTTGTTTCCAGTCGTCCCAAGCCATCGTATCTCCAGCTTCACAAAACATGGTGTGGTAGCTGAGGTGGTCCCATCACCTCCTGGCAAATAGAAGGGGAAGAAATGGAGGCAGTGAGAGATTTCACTTTCTTGGATTCCATGATCACTGCAGATGGTGACAGCAGCCACAAAATTAAAAAGACTCCTGCTTCTTGGGAGAAAAGCAATGACAAACCTAGACAGCATCTTAGAAAGCAGAGACATCACCTTGTTGACAAAGGTCCGTATAGTTAAAGCTATGGTTTTCCCAGTAGTGATGTATGGAAGTGAGAGCTGGACCATCAAGCAGGCTGATAGCCGAAGAATTGATGCTTTTGAATTATGGTGCTGGAGGAGACTCTTGAGAGTCCCATGGACTGCAAGAAGATCAAACCTCTCCATTCTGAAGGAAATCAGCCCTGAGTGCTCACTGGAAGGACAGATCCTGAAGCTGAGGCTCCAATACTCTGGCCACCTCATGAGAAGAGAAGACTCCCTGGGAAAGACCCTGATGTTGGGAAAGATGGAGGGCACAAGGAGAAGGGGACGACAGAGGATGAGATGGTTGGACAGTGTTCTCGAAGCTACTAACATGAGTTTGGCCAAACTTCGGGAGGCAGTGGAAGATAGGAGTGCCTGGCGTGCTCTGGTCCATGGGGTCACGAAGAGTCGGACACGACTAAATGACTAAACAACAACAGCTGAGTGGAATCAGCAGAAAGATCAGAGGAATGACTTTCTTGAGTATTGTATGCCAGACACTTAATGTACTGAGTAAAAATGGGTTTTCCACCTGGTAAATTAATTTTGGGGTAATAGTAAGAAAGGGCCATGCCCTAAACTTCTGATCTTCCAATTCTATACCAACCCACGGTTTTTCTCCTAGATCTTGAATCAAAGACACAAAGTTCCTGACATGGAATGCCTTATAGTTAGTAGTTTTTTAAAAGGAAAAAGAAAAAAGGTCCCGTTATTCACCATGAAATTGTTGCAGTAAGTGCCACACTTAACATTTTTTTGGGGGGGTGCCAGTACTGCATACCCCTGAGTACCCCCGATAAAAAGCTTATAATATGTAAGCAGATGGGGTTTTTAATCAGTTTAAAAATAATTTAAAAAGATTGTAAACCCTCTTCCTGCTTGGTCACTGAACGCATTCCAGCCTCTCTGCGCTGTTTTTCTTTTATCTTTTTGTATCACCTGTAAACAGATGTGTTCAATCTGGAATGCCTTGTTAGTCCTCCTCTCACCATTTCCTTTTTATACGACTTGTATACTCAGTGGACTTGTTGTACGACAGGTTGTGGGACTTTGCTCTGACAGAAAAACTAGCCCGCCAAATATGTGGGTTTCTAAAGGACAAATGGAAGCATTCTGCTTCACGCAGTACAGCCCAAAATAATCCCGTGGTGACCCAAGTTTAACTAGAAGCTGAAATTTAGCCTATATCTTCCTTGGGCAATTTGGAAAGTGGGGAGGAAGGAGTTGTATACATTTGAGAAAGGCTTTTTTCACATTTTAAGGTCTGCACATAAAAGCTTCTTTGATTACTGTTAAATCCCTTATCCGATTCCTCCCTTCCCATAGCTGTGGGCATCTATAGTACAAGCCATTTCCTTTAATATTCCTCCCTGAGCTCGGGTGAAATTGGCATGGCATGGGAAAGTCTTGTCAATCTCGCCTTCTCTCCCTTTCTTGAGAGGCTAGACTGGCTCCCTCCTTGTTTTCCTTCTTCTGGCAGGTGAAAGCTGCGTTATTCCTGCAGGCTTTTGGGAACGGACTGCTTTTAGGAAAGGGCATTTTAACAGTGCCGTTTTAACCATTCTATTTTTACTACCTATATTTTATATCCTATAGGTATGATATATAGGTATATTTTAATTCTATTGTAGTTTAATTACTTATCTTTTGTGTGCTTTCAGCTTTCTGTGTTTCAGTTGTGTTTGCTTTAATTTCTGTGAGCCGCCTTGAGTTCCAGTTCTAGGAGAAAGGCAGTGTTCAAATGAAAATAATAATAATAATAATAATAATAATAATAATAATAAAAAGTAAATAAATAAATAAATAAATAAATAAATAAATAAATAGCATGCATTGAGGCCACAAACCACCACACACATCCAACCAAGTACCTTCTCCACGTACCCTGACTGCATCATCTGAAATTCATCTATCAATATTAGACCTGCCCCCATTTTCTCACCAGACAGACCTGTTACAATTACGGAGTCCCAAGTCTTGGCGGATGCACACAATTTTATCCTCGAAGTGCTAAGCAAGTGAGCCTCTCCTCCTGTTCCTCCGATCATCTTTCCACCAGCCTGTGAGCAGAAGGGTCTTCTAGGCAAATCTGTGCTTATGTTTCAGTGGAGAAGTTTATTCTGGGTTGGGAGACAGGTCAGCTTTCTTCCCCATGAGGATTGTAAATAATACAGGGCCCCGGGGGCATTCGGCACCCAGAACGAGCTTCTGTTTGGGCAGGGAATGAAACGTCCAACACATCACGTCACCTCAAGCTGTGTTGCTCTGGTCTCCCCAGCGAGTGACATGACAGGAGGTGACTGGATTTGATATGACATAATCCAGCCACAAGCAGAAAATAGGATAGATGAAAGGACATTCCCTGAGGCAAGCAAAACAGGCTGGTGTGGCGAGGCTAACAAAGTTGTGTTTTTAAAAACTCATTGATCAGACGTGTGTGTTGTCTCACCTCTGTGAACATCCTTCATAGGGGAAGAGGACTAAATCCCATGCCTGACCATCTCTGTCTTTAGTTCAAAGAGCTGGTGGCGACTGTCCTCTGTTAAAATAGAGCAAGCTCTCCAGAAACCTGAGTTTCTTTTAGCTGGAGATGCCAGGGATTTGATCTGGCACCTTCTGCGCGCAAAACAGATGCTCTGCTACCACTGAGCTATAGCGCTCCTTTCTCGAGCGAAGGGTTTATTCTTTGATTCGTCAACAGAATTCCTTCCCAACTTCAGAAATGACTACCCAGGAAGAATCTATTTTTGTGCCTCTCTGCAAAGTAATATTTTTAATTGTTTGTCTGGTTTGCCAACAGCAGTGTGGGTGACAGAACTGATTGGGCACCATGCCTGAAAAAAAAAAGAGCATTTTCCAGGTCTGCGAGTCACGTGACTCGCACAGGATCTCGGACCCAGAAGATGGTGTCCCAGATTTGGGGTGTGTTGCGTTGCAGGTTATGCAATACTCTCGCCTCCCTGATGATTGAGGGCAGAAGGAAGGCAGGGGCAGTAGCATATAGAGATGGAAGAGACATTCATCCCCATTAACATTTTAATGCAAACACACCTAAATTTAAACAAAATAAAAAATAAAAGAATTCCTTCCAGTAGCACCTTAGAGACCAACTAAGTTTGTTCTTGGTATGAGCTTTCGTGTGCATGCACACTTCTTCAGAACACCTAAATTTGCAATAGTTTTGCAGCAGTGTAGGGAAAATTCCTTTATCTTCACGGAGATTCACTCAGCGTCCCCGTGAGCCAAACAGATATAGGTGCCTTGTATAGCCACTGAAACCCACCTCTGGGTGGCAGCCATGTTTGCATCCTTCGGCCTTCGGACAAAAGGGATTGAGAGTTTCCATCTCGGCCCCGAACGTCCTTCCTCTGAAGGACGTTAACTGTTATTCTAACCTGCGTCTTTCCTGGTGCCTTCGTATAAATCTCTGCCTGTTTCTTAAAAGCCAGCTCAGCTGCTTGAACCAGGGTTCTATTTTATGATGCTCATTATTTTTATATTGATGTTCATTTTCTGAAAATAGTGCGAAAGCTAAATGTGTACGGCCCCCTAGACAATTTAGCAAAACCATATTTCAGTCCCTGTATCGATTGTCTATCTATACAGCAATATACAGTGGGGAGTTAATGTTAACAGTGCAGTATGTTAACTGAAGCAAAGGCCTAGGAGAACAAAAATGGAAGGCAGGCTTGTTTTGATTTTCCATTGCAGAGGGTGATCCATTCAGGCCTCCGCCTGATTATTTCTCAGGTGTGTTAGCTAATTGAAGAGGCAGCAGCCTGTTCTTCATAATGTGGCAGGTGCCCTTTATGCCCGTTAGCCTTGCAAACAAAGGTGATCTACAATGAAAAGACTAATTTTATGTTTACCATCAACCATTTTAGTACTTGTAAAAACTAGAGAATTGGTATATTTGATTCGGTGCCCGTGTAATTTACCGTATTTTTTGCTCCATAACGCGCACTTTTTTCCTTCTAAAAAGGAAGGGGAAAAGTCTGTGCGCGTTATGGAGCGAATGCATGGTCCCTGGAGCTGAATTGCCCAGGGACCAAAAGAAGATCGAGCTTTTTCTTTTACAAAGAGAGAAGGGGGTGTTGAAAGGCTGACGCTATACAGCTGATCAGCAAGAGATCAGGAAGAGAGATAAGGTCGCTGCAGAGAGAAAGAGATCGGAAGAGAGATAAGGTCTCCTGCAGACGAGGCTGTTGGTTTCCCCAGCGACATGTGACTGGCTGATTAGATTATCTGTTTGGAAACTGTAGAAAGGGCTTTGAGCTGGGCTTTTCTTTGCAAAGAAAAGCCCCAGTTGCAAAAGGATCAGCTCAAAGCCCTTTCTTTTCTCCTTTGTAAAAGCAGCAGCACAACAACTTTGAGCTGCTTCTTTTGCAAATGGGTCTTTTCTTCTTTGCAAAAGCAGCAGCACAACTTTGAGCTGATCCTTTTGCAAATGGGGCTTTTCTTCTTCCAAAAGAAGATGCACAACTTTGAACTGATCCTCAAAAAGGGGGGCTTTCCCCCTTTCCTCCTCAAAAAACTAGGTGCGCGTTATGGTCCGGTGCGCGTTATGGAGCGAAAAATACGGTATTTTATATCAGGTCCACCACCTGTGCGCTTGCCATACGGATAAGGGGAGCATCGCTCCCGCATCCGTAATGCAGTTTTGGAAGCAGCTCTTGTTGAACATTTCCTGTCAAAAAAACCATTCGGACACGAACTTATTCTACACAGTATTGTGGGTCAACTGGAGAGTTACCAATGCCAGACTGGATTATGTGAAACGGCTAAGACAGAAAGAATCTCAATTTACGAGCTGTAGACTCGTAATCTGGTGAACCGGGTTCGCGTCTCCGCTCCTCCACATGCAGCTGCTGGTTTGACCTTGGGCTAGTCACACTTCTCTGAAGTCTCTCACCCCCACTCACCTCACAGAGGAAGGGAAAGGAGAATGTTAGCCGCTTTGAGACTCCTTCGGGTAGTGATAAAGGGGGATATCAAATCCAAACTCTTATTCTTCTCCTCCTCCTCCTCCTCCTTGCCTGCTCTCTAGCAGCCACCACAAGGTGCCCAAGGGGGGAGGCCAGCAGGAGAAGCCATGGAGAGGCAACAGGATGCTACCTTGCCACCACTCAGGACCAGCGCCAGCTCCTTCTCCTCCCCAAGCTCAGTGGTGGCGGCATTAGAAGGGGAAATAAGGACATTCTGGGCTCATATCAGAAGCCAGGACAGCTTTCGGAATTCTGGGACTGTCCCTGGAAAATAGGGGCGCTTGGAAGGTATGGAGGAGGAACTGTACTTGGCCCAACTTTCATTGAGAAGAAGAAGAAGAAGAGTTTGGATTTGATATCCCGCTTTATCACTACCCAAAGGAGTCTCAAAGCGGCTCACATTCTCCTTTCCCTTCCTCCCCCACAACAAACACTCTGTGAGGTGAGTGGGGCTGAGAGACTTCAGAGAAGTGTGATTAGCCCAAGGTCACCCAGCAGCTGCATGTGGAGGAGTGGGGAAGCGAACCCGGTTCACCAGATTACGAGTCTACCGCTCTTAACCACTACACCACACTGTTGGTCCATTTAGTTCAGGTTTGCCAAGAGTTGAAACTGAGGCCTTTTGCATGCAATGCAGATCCTTTATGTTGCGCTACAACCCTCCCCCCCCCCAAAAAACCCCCACACACATCCAGATAAAAACCCAGATGGCGAAGCTGCTAAAAGCTCCAGCCAGCAGCCAGCAGCTTTGCAAAATGCCACATCCCCAGTAAATCGGCCATCACCCTTTCGACGCTTTGGATTTTATTATCTGCATGAATCTGTAATTATTAACTGTGCAACATTTCATTGCCCAATAAATGTTAGTTATGGTATATTTGGTAGCTGCCTGAAATGTAATTAGTGCTCGGATGCTGGATGCTCAAGGAGTCCTAGCTGCAGTAGATAAAGTCAATTAAATGCCCATACTTGATAAAAGGTTTAACAACAGCAGCATAAACAAATAAAAACAAAATATTGCATTCGTAGGGAATGGCATATGCATCATGGCACCGGGTGGGTGTGCGAAGGGCTCGGCGCTTTGAGAGAACTGGTCGTATGGTGCGTGCACAAAACGATTCAATTCGTGTCGTTTGCATCCTGACTACCCTTTTGCAGCCACAGTCATGGAAGCTTGAAAAATGTTCCAGAAGGAAGGCCTGGTCAGTTTCCCCTGGAGATCTAGGAAAATGAAGACTGACAGGCGGCAGGCCAGCATGCCCTGCTTGCAAGCCCACTTTTCCACACCTTTTTTGTCTCTGGATTTGATTTGTTCCTGGGCTGGGCCACAGCTGAGTCCCAGATCAACCCCTGACATTTTCTCCAATATAACACGTGTTTGTATGTTATTTTCACCAATATATTCATTTTCACCTAATGGATGCATTAAAAAATAAAAAAATAAACGCTGTTCAGTTGGAGAACTGCACTTCGAAATTCAGATGTGTGTGAATTTTGATGGGTAGCTGTGCTTTAGTTCTCATATTGTTTTGGGAAGAGCAACTTTGATAGAGGCGAAATTCTGCCCCTTCTCCCTATGCTCAGGGAAGTGCATATTTGTAGCCTAAATGGAGAATTTCTTACAATTTTCTTTAAAATGTATATAATAATAATAATAATAATAATAATAATAATAATAATAATAATAAAATTTTATTTATACCCCGCCCTCCCCAGCCAGAACCGGGCTCAGGGCGGCTAACATCAACAAAAATTACAGTAGAATATAAAAACCATTAATTAAAATACAAGTTAAAAGCCAGTTTAAAATGCCGATTCATTTAGCGCCCATAACAAAACCAAGGGGAGGAAACCATCAAACTGTGTCCGACCCGAAGGCCAGGTGGAACAACTCTGTCTTGCAGGCCCTGCGGAAAGATGTCAAATCCCGCAGGGCCCTGGTCTCTTGTGACAGAGTGTTCCACCAAGTTGGGGCCAGAACTGAAAAAGCCCTGGCCCTGGTTGACACCAGTCTGACAGCCTTGTGGCTCGGGATATATTGTTAAAGGAAAAGGTAAACAGTGATTCTGGCACCACCCTCCATAAGTTCAGGCCATAACCCACCCATTAACCAACGGTGGTAGTAGGCAACTTCTTACAGGGAGGGGGGAACCGTCCAGGGCTCAATCGTAGTGGGATAAGTTTGTAATTATCCCAAGGCAGAGAATTTTGTGGCCATTTATTCCCTCTCTCTGGCTTCAAATGTTTTGCTCTGTTTGGAAACGGAGGAGAGTCTTGCTCCAGCTTCATACATAGGGGCCTTCTCAGAGACATTGCAGAACCGTAAATCTTTCTGAAGCCAGCTTGCTTCTAGGGGCTAATTATATTGTCAGCAACGGGGTCTGGAAGGGGATTGTGTGCGTTACAATGCTCGGCTGGCCCCGGGTTCAGATGGCATTCATCGAAAATCCCCCTCCCCCAGTCAATTTCACGAGACGTTAATTAATGAGATACTTCAATTAGATAATCTTTGTCACCGGGAAGGAATTATTCTTCGTGGTCAAGATTACATCATCTTAATTAGTCCCTCTCCAAGTAATTTGCTTCTTTTCAAGCCCTCAGGAAGGGTACATTCATTATAGATAATTAATATTCAAGTTAATTGACTGTACCCTACAATTCATGGAAGCTCTTTCGAAAGGAGGAGAGGGAGCGGGGAGGAGATTCCTCAGCTAGGCTCTCGGACAGTCTCCTAAGAAGTTTGGCCAAACAGGTTTGAGGCTCTTCAGTCGAATGGGAACAAAATTTTAATGATCAGCCCCTGAGTGGTTAATATTCACAAAAGGGTGCTGCATTTGAATCGGTGTAGTTAAGAGAGACAGCAACGGAGCCCCAAAGGGGAGATAGTAAATATCCCATGGTGAGGTGGCAAACTTTGAAGTGAAGGAGCTCCTCACAACAGCCCTCGCAACTGCAACCCCCAGGGAGTCTCCAAGCACCTGTGTTGATTATTTTTTAATCTGTGGAAATAGTCTATGCCCTGCAATGAGCAGAAGTTCATAGCATAAAGTCCATTTTAGGATCATCTGACACTTGTAAAACAGCAATGGGTGGTGTGATTGTTAGCATGTGGGAATTGGACTGGTGAGTCCTTGGTTCAGATGTCTGAGTACCCATGTGGTACGTATGACTGCAGTCTGAAGCCTGTTTTTACCTGGTACTAAGCTCTATTCAAGGGGGTGGCTCTGTGGTTTAACCTGCTGATCATAATCCCCGCGACGCAGTGAGCTCCCGTTGCTCGGTCCCTTCTCCTGCCAACCTAGCAGTTCGAAAGCACAAAGTGCAAGTAGATAAATAGGTATCGCTCCGGCGGGAAGGTAAACGGCATTTCCGTGCGCTGCTCTGGTTCCATGCACTGCTCTGGTTCGCCAGAAGCGGCTTAGTCATGCTGGCCACATGGTGAATCTGGAACCTATCCAGCAACGACAGCAAAGCACCATTGGGGCAACCCTTAACAGGAGCGGTAAAGAGGGGGGAAATGTTTTCAGCCGACTTCACAAACCTGGTGCTTCCAGATGTTTCAGACTACCATCAGCCCCAGGCCAGCTCAGGAGTTGTAGTCCAAAAACATCTGGAGGGCACCAGGTTGGCAAAGACAGGTTTACAAAGACAGCCAGTTTAGAATGGCTCCGAACACCCTTCCTTTTTGCAGGTGCTCCTCTCCGAGATTTTGTTTGTGTGCAGATGGACGGAACGTAAACTACCTACAAAAGAATGGCTGATCAAGATGGTGGACTGTGCTGAAATGGCGAAAATGACCTGGAAGATCAGAGATCAAGAAGATAATTAATAAAGAATGGG
Organism: Darevskia nairensis; assembly: GCA_034642065.1. Taxonomy (NCBI): domain Eukaryota; kingdom Metazoa; phylum Chordata; class Lepidosauria; order Squamata; family Lacertidae; genus Darevskia; species Darevskia nairensis. The sequence goes on along the minus strand of JAWWNI010000690.1, from coordinate 144,103 downwards.
GAGAATTTATAAGTTACTTAAAAGAACATTGTAAACAATTAAAAACATTGGAAGGATTCTGTCAGGTTCCCTTATCAGTTGTTCAATAGAAAAGCCAAGCCATTTGTCTTTTGGTTCTTTTATTCAGTGCCAAACTATTTACAGTGCAGAGCTAAGTCTTATCACGTCTGTTCACTCACTAGCAGAATCCGGAAGTGCCTCTCTCCTGTTTTGGCGCCAACACCACAATCTTGGCAGCCTAAATTGCCGCCTCCTCCTCCTACGTAATCTATGCGCAGGACCTGACGTCTCTCCCTCCGACCGAGCCTGCTGGGTGGTGCCAGGCCTCCCACTAAATCCCTGGACACCTGGCACTCCCTGGCTCCCAGCCACTAGCTGCTTCTCCCCCAAGGGACTGCTGGTTTCGCTCGAAGATGAATCTGTAGTTAAAACAGGTGGCGGCTCTCTATAAACACTCAGAGCTGGACTGGCAGGGGGAGGCAGATCCCTGACAGATTCTAAATTTTTTTTTGCAATGTAGCGAAGACTATGGTGAGAACTGTGTACAGTGGTACCTCGACTTACGAGCAACTCGACTTACGTATTTTTCGAGTTACGAATGACTTCCAGAAGAAAAAAAATGGCCGCCGCAACCGAATTTTTCGACTTCCAAAAGGAAGTCGCAGCCGCTTTAATAGGATTTTTTCGACTTACGAATTTTTGAATAGGATTTTTTCGACTTACGAATTTTTTTCGCTCAATGCATTCCTATGGGGATTCGACTTACGAATGTTTTCGACTTACGAAAATCGTGTCGGAACGCATTATCTTCGTAAGTCGAGGTACCACTGTATTAAGAAAATATGGAGAACATTGTAAGATGCAGTTGGAAAAGAATAACGATGGAAACCATGGAGGGGTGGAGGGAAGCCCAGGATTGGAGCGCCGTCGTCTTGTTGCTGCTGTTGGTTTTGGTTTGTGGACGTGTTTCAGAGGCAGCAAGAGGCCTTTCCTTTTGACGCTTTATTGAGATTCGTGTCTTTAAGCTTCCTCTCATTCAGGTGCTAATGGGGACTCTCAGTTCTCCTTATGTTCCAGTACCTGAGGTGTACGGAGACAAAACAAAAGGAGCAGCTTGCATTAACAGTAATTTAAAAAGGGTTCCCTTATTGATTTTTGGATGAGAAAAAAGCTGGCAAAAAAAACCACCCTATCGCTACTCTGGATAGTGTTTTCAAAACACACACACAGTGCTCTCTTCCAGGCTGCCTGACGCCAGAACACAGAAGACAGTTTCCCTCTCTCGTCTTCTGTGGCTGACAAGGCAGGTTGCCTAATGATCCCCAGAAAGGTTTGCTTTCAAGCGAGTCATGAATCATGGAGTGGCTTTTCCACATCTTACAGCATTTTCCAAGGGCTGCAGCTTCACGGTGCCTCTCTGATTGGGAGCAGGTTTATGAACGGCTATGGATGCCGGGGTAAAAGTTCTGGGTGGAAAATATGAATGGTGGGTTGAACTGCCAGTAGGAACGCCTGATATTCAGGACAGAGAAACGAAAGTTTATTGTCCTAGCCAAGGGCCATGAGAGACTTGTGTTAGGCAATAGGATTAATAACATAAAACAGAACATATATCCATAATATAAAAATCCATAATATGAAAAAAGACTTTGCTAAGTTCCTGAGCATTAAAACCCAGTTCCCCTTGTGCATCTCTGACAACTCTAATTCTAATATTATTTTGCCTTTTGGAAATCCAATTTGCCGGCATCCATAATGTAAGAGAGATAATTTGCCCAAGACACTAACAAACTCAAATCTGTCAGCAAACATATGAATTGCAGACCAAAATACATCAGAGTCCTGAAAGGTTAGTTCTATACCATCTCTCTATTCACAATTAGACAGGTATTTACAATGTAAACCATTTCCTAAAACCAAGGGAGCCCCTCCAATGGCTTGAGTTCCTGCTTGCAGTTCATTTTTAAAAACATTTAATTGTAATTTTCATTTACATACATTGCAACAATTATTTAACCATAATTTTAACATTTTCGACTCCCCCCCTTCTTTCTGCAGTTCCTTACATTTATTTCCGTCCTTTCCTGCATATTCCAAATTGCCTCAACTTAGTCTTTAAATTATTCTCATTATATCATATATATATGATATAATCATATATCTCTCAGCCCCACTCACCTCACAGAGTGTTTGTTGTGGGGGAGGAAGGGAAATAGGAATAGGAATAAAAAGGTAAAGGCAAAGGGACCCCTGACCATTAGGTCCAGTCGTGTCCGACTCTGGGGTTGCAGCGCTCATCTCACTTTATTGGCTGAGGGCCGGCGTACAGCTTCCGGGTCATGTGGCCAGCATGACTAAGCCGCTTCTGGCAAACCAGAGTAGCGCAGGGAAATGCCGTTTACCTTCCCGCCAGAGTGGTAACTATTTATCTACTTGCACTTTGACGTGCTTCCGAACTGCTAGGTTGGCAGGAGCAGGGACCGAGCAACGGGAGATCACCCCGTCACAGGGATTCGAACCACCGACCTCCTTATCAGCAAGCCCTAGGCTCTGTGGTTTAACCCATGGTGCCACCTGGGTCCAGGAATAGGAATAGGAATAATTTATTGGCCAATCACATTTTCCAACATACTTGGAATTTTGCTTCAGCTACATTGCAATGTAAACATACCTTAAACAGTTACAGGTAGGTAGCCGTCGAAACAAAACAAAACAACAAAATAAAATAAAAAAGAATTCCTTCCAGTAGCACCTTAAGAGACCAACTAAGTTTGTTATTGGTATGAGCTTTCGTGTGCATGCACACTTCTTTAGATACCTGTATCTGAAGAAGTATCTGAAGAAGTGTGCATCTGAAGAAGTGTGACCCCATGGACCAGAGCACGCCAGGCACTCCTGTTTTCCACTACCTCCCGCAGTTTGGTCAGACTCATGTTGGTAGCTTCGAGAACACTGTCCAACCATCTCGTCCTCTGTCGTCCCCGTCTCCTTTTGCCCTCAATCTTTCCCAACATCAGGGTCTTTTCCAGGGAGTCTTCTCTTCTCATGAGGTGGCCAAAGTATTGGAGCCTCAGCTTCAGGATCTGTCCTTCCAGTGAGCACTCAGGGCTGATTTCCTTCAGAATGGATAGGTTTGATCTTCTTGCAGTCCATGGGACTCTCAAGAGTCTCCTCCAGCACCATAATTCAAAAGCATCCATTCTTCAGCGATCAGCCTTCTTTATGGTCCAGCTCTCACTTCCATACATCACTACTGGGAAAACCATAGCTTTGACTATACGAACCTTTGTTGGCAAGGTGATGTCTCTGCTTTTTAAGCAGAGCAAATAAAAAAATTCTTTCCAGTAGCAGAGGTTTGTCATCACGTTTCTCCCAAGAAGCAGGTGTCTTTTAATTTCGTGGCTGCTGTCACCATCTGCAGTGATCATGGAGCCCAAGAAAGTAAAATCTCTCACTGCCTCCATTGCTTCCCTTTCTATTTGCCAGGAGGTGATGGGACCAGTTGTTTTTTCTCCCATCTTCTCCCGCCCCCCAACACCCAGTAAAAGGTTAACAAGAAACAGCTGGCATTTGTGCCCTAGATATTTCCTAGGGGAGTGTTATTTGGAAAGTGATGGAGTATTTTAAAAGAGATCTAAGCTGAAAAACCTCGGGAGTGTATTGATTAAACAGAGCTTGGTATTGATATTCACGTAAAATTCAAGGTGGTGTTTTGCTCCGCACACGCAATGCACACACAACAAGAGGAAGGGAGCTTTCTTTTGTGTCATGAAATCCAATAAACCTGTTTAATCATTTGGTGTTTGTATATGCATAGAGAGACTGGTGATCTTTTCGCACACAGAGGAATTTTTCCTAAGGATTTGTAACGGAAAACAGCAACGGTGTGAGCTATGCATAAAAGGCAGGGCTGGGGAATAAATTCGATTCAGTTTGGATTTATAGGCAATCCTACCCAATCTGCACTTTCCAGAACTATATGCAAACCAACACATGGCTGTCCTTCGAAATCTGCACTTCCCTAAATTTCACAGAGCAGTTCTCCAGCCGCTCCGTGTGTACAAAAGTGCACGTACCAGGCTAAAGTGTGCAGGAAAATGCACGTATTAGTGAAAATAACCTGTAGAAGTGCCTTATATTAGGAAAAATGGCAGAGGTGTGCATATCAGAGGAAATTCTACACAGATACATGTTTATTAGGAGAAATTCACTCCGCCAGGAAGAAAGCTGGTTGTATTTGGGACTTTTTAGTTTAGAGCAAAGACGAGTAAGAGAATGATAGAAACGTATAAAATTATTCATGTCATGGAGAAAGAGGACAGGGGAAAGGTTTTCTCTGTCTCTCATAACATTAGATGTCATGGACATTCAACGCAGCTGAATGTTGGAAGATTCAGGACAGACAAAGCAAAGTACATCTTCCCGGAGCCCATCGTTAAACTGTGGAACTCCCTCCCGCAGGAGGCCCTGGAGGCAACCGTTGTGGTTGGCTTTAAAAAAGGATTAGGCAATGGCTAAAGATTTTGGATATAATATACAGCTAGAGGACTGGGAGAAATTGTGGAAAGAAAGTATAAGATTTACTGCCTGTAATGCTTTGAAAGAGAATATAATGAAAATGATGTATAGATGGTACATTACACCAGTGAAATTAGCTAAAATGTATAAAATGAGTAATAAATGTTGGAAGTGTAAAGAAAAAGAAGGAACGTTATATCATATGTGGTGCGAATGTAAGAAAGTGAAAGGCTTCTGGGAAATGATATACAATGAGATGAAAAAAATGTTGAAATATACATTTATAAAGAAGCCGGAAGCATTTTTGTTAGGAATTGTAGGAAATGACATTAAGAGACAAGATAAAAAGTTATTTTTATACGCAACAACGGCAGCAAGAATGTTAATGGCACAAAAATGGAAACAAGAAGAGTTACCGACAAAAGAAGAATGGCAGATGAAGTTAATGGACTATGCAGAATTGGGTAAGATGACAGGAAGAATTCGAAACCGACGGGACCAGGAATTTCTAAAAGATTGGACTAAATCTGAGATATATTTGAAAGATAATTGTAAACAACAAATCACGCTAATAGGCTTGCAAGAAGTTTTGCGAGGTTAAATTTAAGAAATAATTTTGGGAAATAATATTTGAATTTGATTAGTAAAAGTAATAGTGGAGTATGAAATACAAGAGGAAGTTAAGAGAAGTGAAAATCCCGAGAAGTGGTTGGTGGAAGTCAGAAAATTTGTATAACATATGATTGTTGAATGTTATTTAAAAGAATGTACCGGTATGTAAAAATCTCTAATAAAAAGTATTATTTTTTAAAAAAAAGATTAGGCAAATTCCTGGAGGAATCGAACCAGCAATGCTTCCAAAAACCACTTGCTGGAAACCACAGGGGGGGGGGATAAGAGTGGCTTTTCTGCTCGAATCCTGCTTGCAGGTTCCCCACGGGCATCTAGTTGGCCCCTGGACTAGATGGGGCATTGGCCTGTTCCAGCAGGCTCTCCTTATGTTCTGAAGTGGCACAAACTGTAGAATCATAGAATCATAGAATCATAGAGTTGGAAGAGATCCCAAGGGCCATCCAGTCCAACCCCCTGTCAAGCAGGAAACACCATCAAAGCATTCCTGACAGGTGGCTGTCAAGCCTCTGCTTAAAGACCTCCAAAGAAGGAGACTCCACCACCCTCCTTGGCAGCAAATTCCACTGTCGAACAGCTCTTATTGTCAGGAAGTTCTTCCTAATGTTTAGGTGGAATCTTCTTTCTTGTAGTTTGAATCCATTGCTCCGTGTCCGCTTCTCTGGAGCAGCAGAAAACAACCTTTCTCCCTCCTCTATATGACATCCTTTTATATATTTGAACATGGCTATCATATCACCCCTTAACCTTCTCTTCTCCAGGCTAAACATACCCAGCTCCCTAAGCCGTTCCTCATAAGGCATCGTTTCCAGGCCTTTGACCATTTTGGTTGCCCTCCTCTGGACATGTTCCAGCTTGTCAGTATCCTTCTTGAACTGTGGTGCCCAGAACTGTATTGTAATCCTGCTCTTCTAAAAACAAACCAACCAACCAGGATCTACAAATACAACAGTTGTCTGTACCAAACTTAGTAGCGAGAAACTGTATGGGGGGGTCACGTGAATTGTGCAATTTTTTGTGTTGTGTTCGAAGAAAGAGAGGAGGGGACGACTACAAATCAGAACAAGAAAGGGGCACATCCCACGAGTTTCAGATAATCCCGTTACCCTCCCCCCTCCCCCCAAGAATTTGGGACAGAAAAGCGTTCCTGCTGAGCTGGCTAAAAATTCCCCTCCACTCCGATTGTCCCTGTTAATTGGGGTGAGTGAGCCTTCATCCCGCTGAAATGATGTGGAGGGGAGATTGAAAAGGAGCTTACGGGTGAGGAGAGAGCAAAGGACGGGCCAGCTCTGTCGTGTGAAAGAGGGGACACAACAAGGCGTCAGAAGAAGCTAATATATAAATGAAAATATCAGCTTGATCCTTCGCTTGGGCTTTTTGATGCTTTCAGGAGCGCATTAATTCCAGCAGCTTGGCCTCCTTCATTAATTAAATGGTCAAGGGGCTCTCCATGCGCAGTACCAGCCCTGCCACCCAACGATGAAAGGCCCATGTTGATATCTTTATTCCCCGTTGCACAATTGCCTTTGGGGCCAGCATTCAGGAGGAATTACTTCGGCCTCGGCGGATTTCAAGAGTTCCCAGCTCCTCACAATAGCTGCCTTAATAGGTGATTCAGTGACTATTTACGCTGGCGTAGACCCATTGGCTGAAGGGAGGCTCACCTCATATCTGAGAAAGAGCCTTGCTGACAAGTCTCCTTGATGTCCCCGCTAACACAAAACCTCAGAAACTTGAAGGTGGATCTCATTATTCCACGGGCTTCCTTTCATGTTTTGCTCAATTAAGTGAGGGGCTGTTTTAATATCGTAAATGGTGCCCAGTGGGATTTAATTTTAGGGTTATGCTAATAGGCCTCCCTTAACAACCTTAGTGGGGCTGTTCCTGCCTCTTCTTCCCTCCAGAGCAACTGTGTGTTTCAGTGTGGGGTACGCTTTGTTTAGTTTCATTCTTCAAGGTTGGATGCTAACTTTGATTCATTGTCAGATTGACCAGACACTGGATTTATGGAAGAACCAGTTGGATCACTCCAGTCAACACACACTTCACACTACCACCATAAATATTTATTTAGCTGGTGGTTCCATAGGAGATGAATCAGCTTTTTCAGCCAGCTGAGGTGTCCCAGTGCTATTTTTCTAGAAAAAAAGAGTACTGGAACTCACCAGGAATACATTCCTCCCTTGTTTTCTTACAATGGCAATGGCACCCACCTGAGAGGTGCCAGAATCGAGTTCTGATTAGTTCTGGCTGGGGGGGGGGGAGCCCTGGTTGTCACCAACATCATACTCAACACGAAGCTTCAATAAATCCTGGCTCCTTTACAACATGTGTACACATGTGTGGACCCTGATTGTACTCTGAACAAAGCATTTTAGATAAGATAAGATAAGATAATTTATTGTCATTGCACAAGTACAAGCACAACGCTATACAAGTGCAACGAAATTGCATGCCCCCCTGTAAAAACAGAAGGAAAGAAAAAACAAAACAAAAAGCAGCACAAAACACACACACATCAAAGAAAGCCACACACCCACACACCCACACACCCACACACCCATCACAGCTCTCCAAGGTCATATTATCTGGTTACAGCGTTTAAGATGGTTATAGCTCTTGGGTAGAAACTGTTCTTCAATCTATTTGTTCTTGATCTAATTGTTCTATATCTTCTACCCGAAGGCAGTGGTGCAAAGAGGCTATGTCCTGGATGAGATGGATCCTTTAAAATATTGTTGACCTTTTTAAGGCAATGGGAACTGTATAGTTCTTCCAGAGATGAGAGAGGATGACCAATAATATTTTGGGCTGTGGTTATGACTTTTTGAAGTATCTTCTTCTCCCTGGCTGTGCAGCTGGAGAACCAAGCACAAATACAGTATATAAGAATGCTCTCTATGGAGCCTTGGTAGAAGGACACCAGCAGTCTGTCACTCAGATTGTTCTTCTTTAAAAGTCTGAGGAAATAAATTCTCTGCTGGGCCTTCTTTACCAGAGCAGTAGTATTTGCGCTCCAAGTCATTTTATCAAGTATTCAGAAAGAAGGTGTAGGTAAAATTAGTTTTCTGGACCACTCTCCCTCATGTTGTATAGACAAATATTATAAGCCAAAGGAGTAGAAGTCATGAAAAGAAAGGGATAGAGATGGATCCTAGGCATTAGAATATTCCTAAACAGATGTTCTGGCTAAGCATGGAAGAACATTGAGGAATCCAGAATTCTATGTACATGTTCGGAAGACAGGAAAGCACACATGCTTCCTTTGAAATTCCCAGTGCCCAACGCAGGCACACAGTGCAACAACTGTGGATAGAGGATATTTTGTTTTCATTCTAAAAATATTCATACTTTTTTTCAATCAAAAGAAGAAGAAAGGTGGAGCAGATCAGATCACGAGGAGTCTTGAGTTGTTGTTTTAAATGCTTTGCGTGCCTGTGTCTAATCACGCCCCTTTCTAAAATTTATTTATTGGCGTGTGTTTTCTTTTTGTAAATCTACCAAAGAATAAAATAAAATAAAATTGGGATTCAGGGGGTTGGTGGGTCCTAAGCAGGACGAAGTATGTGTTGTGGAGGACAAGGAAAGAGACTTCTTAGTGGTGGCTCCATGCATGTGGAACTCCCTATTAAGGTGTGCCTGGCCCCATTTCTTTATATTTTTAGGAGAGGGTTGGAAGGGAAGAGACCCGATTCGGCAAATGGATTAGTTGCTGCCACTATTGATAAATTGCTATTTAGTGAGTTGTTTTGAGTTGTTGTGTTTTTTAAGGGGTGTGTTATTTTATAGATTTTGTATTCCTTTCATTCCTTCTTTGACTTTGTCGCAAACTGCCCTTTGGCCTGAGCAAAGGGCGATAAACGAACAGTCTAAGCAACAACAGCAAAAGCTGTTTCTCCTTAATATATGTTGAAACTTCTTGATCAGCTAATAGAGCATAACTGTTGCATATACAGTATTTACTGGCATCCTTGCTGGTGTCTATCTACCTACATTATTTTTAGCCGGTGCTTTTAAAAGGATTTGTTTATCTGACAACTTAAAGCGATGGCTTCCCCTGCAAGGAAATAAAACAAGAAAACATGCATAGGCTGGCTATTATTATCGTCATCAGTGTATCAAATTAACGGGCAGATTTCATGCCACTAAATTGCCTGTTTATTTTAAAGTCCACTTGTAGTTGGAACTTAGAAGAAATAATCTAAATCAGAAGCATAGACCAACAAGCACCTGTACCCTTCCTAGAGATGCGAAGGCCCTCCAAAACCCAGAAGAAAATTAGGGGAAATGCTCCCACAAAATGGGGGGGGGACACCACTACCCAAATATATATATATATATATATATATATATATATATATATATATATATATATATATATATTCAGGGGGGAAATCTGGAATCTATCTAGTGTTTTTCCAGACCTTCACATCTCTAAGAGCCAGTGTGGTGTAGTGGTTAAGAGCGGTAGACTCGTAATCTGATGAACCGGGTTCGCGTCTCCTCTCCTCCACATGCAGCTGCTGGGTGACCTTGGGCTAGTCACACTTCTCTGAAGTCTCTCAGCCCCACTCACCTCACAAAGTGTTTGTTGTGGGGGAGGAAGGGAAAGGAGAATGTTAGCCGCTTTGAGACTCCTTCGGGTAGTGATAAAGCTGGATATCAAATCCAAACTCTTCTTCTTCTTCTAACCCCTTTCCAACTATTACCAATCAGAGAAGCAGGTTACCCTTCCTAGTCTGATTAACACCTGAAACTTAGCAATGGTAGCAAGTGAAGATGCCTGCTTTCCAAGCTAGCAAGTCCTCTATTTCAAATGCCATCTAAGTCTCAGTACAGTAGCATCCCACCGAGCAAGCCTATAGTCATTAGACTTTCCTCCATTTGATCCCAAAAGAACAGGTGTCAAGTTAAGGGCAATGCACCTTGGTGCTGGTAGGAGCTGCCTGAGGTGCTGTTCAAAGGTAGATCCTTTTTCCATCACCTCCAAACCAAAAGTAACATGAATAGACCTGGCAGTGAAGGCCTGTAGGATACTGAGGATGCAGCAACTGCAAGCAATTTCATGCGGTGGCTCCAGTTGCTTAAGCATGTGCATCAGACCTCAGGCATATATACGGGCCAGTGGTGTAATGGTTAGAGCGTCGGAATAGGACCTGGGAGACCAGGGTTCAAATCCCCACTTGGCCATGAAGCTCACAGGGTGACCTTGGGCCAGTCACTGGGTTAACTAGGGTTGCCATGTGTACGGAATTTCCCGGACGTAGCCGGAATACGACAGTAGGAAAAAAGTTTTGGGTTTTTTTGGCAATTTTTGACAATTTATTTGGCCATTAAAAGTATTTTATTTGGCAATTTTCCTTAAAAAAAAAAAAAACTCAAAAAAATTGATGGGGGGGGGGGGGAAAGCGCAACAACTTTAGGCAACTTTTTTTTGCCCGGATTTTCACTTTTTGAAATATGGCAACCCTAGATTAACAGAGCTGTTTCCTTGAAGGAGAAGTTGGAATATAAATGAAATGAATAAAAATAAATGATAAGATAATGTGCGGCTCGCAGGTGTTATTGTCCAGGTTCATACTGTAGAAAAGTATTGCCTGAGTTGCATGCAGCACTTTTGAACTCGATGGCATTTCAGAGATCGCAATTCTGAACTGTAACAACCCGTCACTGGGTGCCACTGAAACATGGGCTGTGAATTTCTCTGATTTTTAGCGAGTAGCTAGAAGTTCCCCCAATGTGTAGGAGTCTTGGGCTGTTTGACATGAACTGGCCGTTCAGATGCCAAACTCCAAATGCTGGTTTAGGCCATTCCTGAGATCAGCACCTGCCCACTGAAATTGTGGCAGGGCCTGGGCCTCTATCCAACGCCATTCTCTGTCCCTGCAGATTCAGGAGCGGCCTTTGTGAATGCTAATTTTCTTGCGCTGGCTTGTTGTCTTTTGCAAAGGTAGCCAGCCGCTTAGTTGTGAAGGACAGCTCAGCATGCGCAGGAATTAAATCACCCTGTTGGAGGCCTACCTTGTTTTGTTTTCTTTAAATTTACAGCTGAAAACATGGCCGGGAGAGCAGGGGAAGCTTATGTAGAGTTTCCTTCTGCATCTCCCTCCTTCGCAATGGCGTCCTGCAACGATGCGCTCATTTTGTGCCAAGTCTGGAAAAGAATTTACTTGGACAGCACCGACTCTTGATTGTTTACTCAAGGGATGCTGCTGCTGAAGATGCATCAAAAAACAAAAATAAACCTGCTTTCTTCAACGAAATCTGACCTGAAACTGAGCAACTCAACCTCTGCTTGGCAAGGGCAGAATAAGCTGCGCTGTGCAATTGAGGGTCTGTTTTCAACACAGGTTAAACCACAGAGCCTAGGGCTTGCCGATCAGAAGGTCGGCGGTTCGAATCCCTGTGATGGGGTGAGCTCCCGTTGCTTGGTCCCAGCTCCTGCCCACCTAGCAGTTCGAAAGCACGTCAAAGTGCAAGTAGATAAATAGGTACCACTCCGGCAGGAAGGTAAACGGCGTTTCCGTGTGCTGCTCTGGTTCGCCAGAAGTGGCTTTATCATGCTGGCCACATGACCCGGAAGCTGTACGCCGGCTCTCGGCCAATAAAGCGAGATGAGCACCGCAACCCCAGAGTCGGACATGACTGGACCTAATGGTCAGGGGTCCTTTACCTTTCAACACCAGGAAAGGGCGCGGGAAAATGTGGGTCTTAACATGGCTTTGCATTTTCCTTCCCGCGGCAAATTTGTGCATCCCATCCTGGTGCTGTGGATTCGGGATCAGCTGGTGATCACTCTCCTGATCAACGGGTGATCCACCAACTCATACGCGGCCTCTCGGGCCACGTAAGGTGGCCTGGCAGGGGATGGATCAACCTCCAGGGTCTGGAAATAAAAGGGGGCGGGATGGGGTCTTAAGGAACATGTATTATACGAGTGATGAGCTGTGCTTGGTGGGTCTCAGGAAGGTCTGCCCTGGGAATCATAGAATCGTAGAGTTGGAAGGGACCCCAAGGCTCAACTAGCCCAGCCCCCTGCAATGCTGGAATCTCAGCTATAACATCCATGACAGGTGGCCATACAACCTACCAAGGGAGACCATTCCACTGTTCCACAGTGGAATCTCCTTTCTTGTAACTTGAATCCATTAGCTTGAGTCCTACCCTCCAGAACAGGAGAAAACAAACTTATTCCCACCTCCATGAGACTGCCCTTTAGATACTTGAAGATGGGGAGTGGGGAGGGAAGGACGGGGGAGGGAAATAAGATGGGGAAATGTGATATAATGATGGTATGGTTTTGTTCTTTTTTCTTGTTTTGTGTGAATTTGAAATAAATAAAATTGTTTTTTTTAAATAAAAAAATAGATACTTGAAGATGGCTCTCATATCTCCTCTCAGTCTCCTCTTTTCCAGGCTAAACATACCCAGCTCCTTCAACCGTTACTCATCAGGCTTGGCTTCCAGGCCCTTCACCATCTTGGCTGCCCTCCAACAGATTTCCCCATATTTGACACAATCTTACGAGATAGCACTTCCACTTGTACAGACTGCAAAGTCCTTCCCCCCAAGCTGTGTATATCCCATTAATGGCAACCAAAGTATACCTGGTGATCCTAAATTAGTGATATAGATATATACATCACTAATTTAAGATTTAAGGAAAGATTTTTTTCTAGCCCCTAAAGTTCATATGTACAACTCAGCCCTGAAGGTATCTCAGGAAGCAGAGACAGGATCTGAGCAGGACTCCTGGGAGTAAAAGGTGACCAGCCTAAATGGTTGCTCATCCTCATGATTTATAACGGGGGTGGGGGCTTTGTTCAGCCCAGGGATCACATCCCCTTCTGGTCAAGCTTCTGAGGGCCACATGCCAGTAGTGGGAGGGGCCAAAGGAAAAGTGGGTGGGGCAATGAATGTAACTGTTACCTTCCTACAGTGGAGTAGTTTCTACAGAAGCTTCCACAGCCCTCTCTGTCCTCCAACCAGACAAGTAAGAGGCATTATCAGAAGTTCCTTTCTTTGCTCTCCAAAACATCCCTAGAGTTTCTCCCAAGGAACATATTGGCACATGGTGTCCGTTGTGTGGTCTGGGGCCTTTGTTCTGCTCACACAGCCTCCAAGTAGACCAGGGGAAATCATAAAGCATCTCATTGAGTGGCACCAGATCTCAGTGGCAGAACATCTGCCTGGCATGGAGAAGGTCTCAGGTTCAATCCCCGGCATCTCCACGCAGGGCTGGGAGAGAGTCCGTCTCTGCAGCCCTGGAGAGATGCTGCCGGTTTGTGTAGACAACACTGGGCTAGATGGACCAATGGTCCGACTCAGAATAGGACTGCTTCCTAGGTTTCCTTCCTTCCCACCTCCTCGTTCTTGGAGCCAGTTCTGTGCACATGGGCGTAGGCAGGGGGGGGCAGACGGGGGCAATTGCCCCCCCCTAGAAGGCAGCTGCCCCCCATAGCTACCACCACCACCCCGTCTGTCTCCTGGGTCTGGCTGCTACCGTTGCTGAGTGCTGCTTGTTTGCTGAGACTGAGCGAAGAGGGAGTTTGTTGGGTTAAAACGCCTGGAGAGGAGACGATGAGATCTCCTTGATTCCCCCCCCCCCCCGGAAGTTTCCTTATCAGGCTACTCTGTGAACTATTAACGCCTCGCTAAAACTGCCTCCTGCCCCTCCCCCTCGTCCCAAGGAGCTTTCTCTGCTGCTGTTTTGATCCACACTCAGCGATCTTTTTGTGAGTGACTTTACCCCTTTGTCCTTTGCCTTTAGCCCCCCCCCCCAGCCTTTTTTTAACCCCTAAAAAACGTGTTTGCTTGGGTGATTTTTCAAATCTTTCGTGTGCTGAAGAAGTGTGCATGCACATGAAGGCTCATACCAAGAACAAACTTATTTGGTCTCTAAGGTGCTACTGGAAGGAATTTTATTTATTTATTTATTTTGTTTTGACTATGGCAGACCAACACAGCTACCTACCTATAACTTGCTTGCAAGTAATTAAAGTAAATTATAAGCTATTTAGCCATAAAGTGTTAGTGTTCTGATATGCTGCTGCATGGAAGAGGTGTGAGTTAATAAATATAAATGAATAGCTGCTGTGGTGTTTTTTTGTTTTGTTTTTTATTTTGCTAAACCACTTTGCAGGTTTTTTAAAATAAGGAAGCCAGAGGCGGAGGCATATGAAATAATGTAAAACCTTTTTTGCAGGCAAAAAACAACAACACACAATGTTGGGGGGGGGGGATGACAAGAAATTTTCCGCATCGGGTACCACCTGACCTTCCTATGCCTCTGTGCCGAGCGGAGCGTGGCGCCCGGGGGAGCTTTGCGCACCGCTTGGAATGAAAGGCGCCGCTGCGCATAAAGTTGCCCTTGCGCCCGCCCAGGCTTGCCCGGGGAAAAGGCTTCCCAGGGATCGGGAGAGAGATGCCTGCCTGCCTCCAGTCTGGTGCCTCCGCCTCTGGCTTCCTCACTTACGCTCTCCCTGTGTGGTGGCTCTGTGGGGCAGCCCAGTGCTCCCTCTGCACAGCACTGCTCAAGGAGAACCCGTAAGCCAGCCAAGGCGGTGTAAGCTTCCCCTCTCCCTCTGCTCCCCAACCTGCTGCCCAAAGGGAAAGGGGTGAGCAGGAAGATGGCAGGTTATTTTATTTTGATTTTGTTACAGGAATTTCTATACTAACCTTCATTGGAAACCCCCAGGATCGTTTGTGTGTCCGTGTGCATGGATTAAAATGCAGACAATATATAGCAGAACAGTAATAAAACCCAGCGAATTTATGCAAGGAAGCAAAGAATCCACAGGGATAAAATCAGCTCTAAAAGGGCTGGGGAAATGGAAAAGTCTGCCTGGTACTGGAAGGATGACAAAATAGGTACCAAGTGGACCCCTCTACAGATAACACACACTTCACAACTGAGGCACCACCAATGAGAAGGCCCTTTCTTTGTGGAGCAGCTGCCTTGTCTCAGTTTGTGGGGCCACCCCCAAAAGACGTTCTGTTGAAGTTCTGAATGTTTGGGCTGACACATAAACTATTCTGGGTCCTAAGCTAGAAAAGGCTTTAAAAGTCAAAGCCAGCACTTGGGCTCAGAAATTGGGAGCCAATGCAACTAGCATAGCATCACTGTTACATTATCCTAATAAGCCTATCCCAGTTGGTGATCCAGCATTCTGAACTAGCAGCAATTTCCAAGCCATATTTCAGAGGCAACCCCACAGAGAGTGTATCACAGTAGTCTAACCTGGTACAGCATAATCAATCACAAGACACGGCACACACACACACACACACACACACACACACACACACACACACTTTCAATGGCAATGCCTATGAACTTTGGGGGGGCCCAGTCCTCTCAAATATTTTAGGGGAGCCTAAGGGACCTCTAAATGGAGGGCACAAGGAGAAGGGGACGACAGAGGACGAGATGGTTGGACAGTGTTCTCGAAGCTACCAACATGAGTTTGGCCAAACTGCGAGAGGCAGTGGAGGATAGGTGTGCCTGGCGTGCCTTGGTCCATGGGGTCACGAAGAGTCGGACACGACTGAACGACTGAACAACAACAAAGGGACCTCAGTCCCTAGGAGTTGGTCCCTATGAACTTGGAAGTTATCAGAGTACGGATCACTGATGCTAAGCTCAACGTACAATTGCTGCTTGCTTTCAACTCCCTGCTACACTGCCCAGAGACAGAAGATGAGGGGACCAGGGGAGCTAGTGTCTACTCCTCTCACTTGCCTTTGAACTCACCGTAGGCGGTGGGGTTTGGCTCCACAGGGAGAGCACAGGCAAAGTGCAGAAGCCATGGCTTCCAAGGAGCGCCTCTATGAGCTCTGGATGCTCTATTTCGCCAAAGTAGGCGCTTCTCCTTTGCGCTTCCAGACTGGCTGCACCCCTATTTTGGGGGGTGAGGCTGCGCCCCTATTTTCTTTTTGAGGGGGTCCATTTCCTTCGCCTTTGGAAACACCTGCACCGACTCCTTGGGGATTGAAACGAAAGTTTTGAACAAGTTTTATTCAAACCCAATAAAAATGATATTAGCATAAGACAAGTAACTAGAAAAAAAAATTAAAAAAAAATTCAAGCAAATAATTGTAATAACTACTGTAATAAAGCACTGCTATAATTATATATAATTTTCTTAAAATTTTGGTTTCATTCGCCTTTTCCATGCTGAAATGTCACAACCTGAACGACCATGGCTTGCCCCCCCCTAGTTTTGATCCTGGCTACGCCCCTGTCTGTGCAATCTCTCTCTCTCTGCCAGCAACCCAGATGATATTTACACCAACGTGCTGACATTCAGCGCTTGTCCATGCCGCATTATCAGCTGCCGGCGACGAGGCAGCCCCCTCCTCTCAACAAATAGCAGGCGCGCAAACCGGGCTGCAGTTCCAACAACCTGCCGTGCTATTGCAAAGCTGCGCTGATTCAAGAGAAAATTGTCGCGAGTGTGGGTGGGTGTGGGGAAAGCAACATGCAAAACAGCCCTGTCTGTGCCAAGGAGGCCCTTCCTTCCTTACTTCTCTTTTTGTGCTTCTGTTTGTTTGCTTCCACCCAAACAGGGAGAAAACATCAACATGCCTCCCTCCCTGGGTTGTGTTTACCCCAGTGCAGCAGACTGGCTTGCATTTTTGGAGAGCTGGCGGTCCTGGCGCTGAAGTGAATTAGCACATGATGTGTTCCCCTGCATCCTGCCCCCAACTACTGGTATTTAACGCAGCAATCATTTTTTTTAAACAGGAATGACTATGAATTCACTAACAGGAGTTTTGCGGAGATGGATAGCATAAGATTAGGGAACGTTATCTGGGCTGCATTAACAGCAGGGCTGTGGGGAAAGTTAACAGCACTCACTGAAACGTCCCCTTGGGGGAGCGGATGTGCTTATACCAGCAGTGGGTAGGGACAAAGGATGCATATACCCAGTGCTTTTTTCCCTGGGGGTACTCGGGGTACGCATACCCCTAACATTTTGTGAATCTTTGTACTTTTGTCCATTTAAAGGTAAAGGTAAAGGGACCCCTGACCATTAGGTCCAGTCATGTCCGACTCTGGGGTTGCGGCGCTCATCTCGCTTTACTGGCCGAGAGCCGGCGTACAGCTTCCAGGTCATGTGGCCAGCATGACTAAGCCGCTTCTGGTGAACCAGAGCAGGGCATGGAAACGTCGTTTACCTTCCTGCCAGAGCGGTTCCTATTTATCTACTTGCACTTTGACGTGCTTTCGAACTGTTAGGTTGGCAGGAGCTGAGACCGAACAACGGGAGCTCACCCCATCGCAGGGATTCGAACCGCCGACCTTCTGATCGGCAAGCCCTAGGCTCTGTGGTTTAACCCACAGCGTCACCTGGGTGCTGGATTTGTCCATTTACTGTATTTATTTCCCCCGATTTGAACTATAAAACGGTGGTTTTCTTGAGACAAAATGAGAGTACCCCTAAACATTTTTAAAGGAAAAAAGCACTGCTTATACCTGGGGTTTGCCAACCTAGCAGTTCAAAAGCACGCAGTGCAAGTAGATAAATAGGTACCGCTCAGGCGGGAAGGTAAACGGCGTTTCCGTGCGCTGCTCTGGTTCACCAGAAGCGGCTTAGTCATGCTGGCCACATGACCCGGAAGCTGTCTGCGGACAAACGCCGGCTCCCTCGGCCTATAGAGCGAGATGTGTGCTCAACCCCAGAGTTGTCCGCAACTGGACCTAACGGTCAGGGGTCCCTTTACTTTTACCTTTTTATACCCAGGGTTAAACAAATCAGGCCCCCCAGTACCTGAAAGGCATCAACTTCAACATCGACTTCGTTAGACTGGTCATGTTGTTTGGATGCCTGATTATTTTATTCCAATGCAACTACTCTTTTCCGAACTTAACAATGGAAAGCGTAATGCTGGTGGTTAACAAAAGAGGTTTAAAGACTCTCTCAAGGCAAATCTTTAAAAAAAACGAAATATAAAAACTGACAACTGGGAAACACTGGCCTGTGGGCGCTCCAATTGGAGAACAGCCTTTACCAAAGGTGTCATGGGCTTTGAAGACGCTTGAAAATGGTCTAAGGCCTGGAAACGATGCCTTATGAGGAACGGCTTAGGGAGCTGGGTATGTTTAGCCTGGAGAAGAGAAGGTCAAGGGGTGATAGGATAGCCATGTTCAAATATATAAAAGGATGTCATATAGAGGAGGGAGAAAGGTTGTTTTCTGCTGCTCCAGAGAAGCGGACACGGAGCAATGGATTCAAACTACAAGAAAGAAGATTCCACCTAAACATTAGAAAGAACTTCCTGACAGTAAGAGCTGTTTGACAGTGGAATTTGCTGCCAAGGAGTGTGGTGGAGTCTCCTTCTTTGGAGGTCTTTAAGCAGAGGCTTGACAGCCACCTGTCAGGAATGCTTTGATGGTGTTTCCTGCTTGGCAGGGGGTTGGACTGGATGGCCCTTGTGGTCTCTTCCAACTCTATGATTCTATGATTCTATTGTATGATTCTATGAACTCAGGATGAAAGGGAGAAACGTGCTAAGGGGAAGGCACACTTGGCAAACCCTCACCGTGATCAACTCCTGCCCAGAAACATATGTCCCCACCGTGGAAGGACACATGGCTCCAGAATTGGCCTCCATAGTCATTTTCAGACTCACTGTTAAAATCGTGTTTATGGGAGACTTTGGTGATCGCCAAAGAAGAAGAAGACCTGAAAGGCTTCCACCTTCTCTACAGACCCTCTTCAGGTGCTAAGAGGGGGTTCTCTTGTAGCTTCACTGTCCTCTGTGGTGTAGTGTGCCAGTGTGGTGTAGTGGTTAAGAGCAGTAGACTCGTAATCTGGTGAACCGGGTTCGCATCTCCGCTCCTCCACATGCAGCTGCTGGGTGACCTTGGGCTAGTCACACTTCTCTGAAGTCTCTCAGCCCCACTCACCTCACAGAGTGTTTGTTGTGGGGGAGGAAGGGAAAGGAGAATGTCGGCCGCTTTGAGACTCCTTCGGGTAGTGATAGAGCGGGATCTCAAATCCAAACTCTTCTTCTTCTCTTGTACAACAACAGTTCCCAGGATTCTTGGGAGGGGCGAGTCAAGTGCTTGAAATGTGCTTAAAACGGAAGGTGATCCAGCATCTCTCTCTCTTTCTTCTTGTGTTCTTACATTAAACTACATGGTGACATTGAAGCAAAGGAACTCATGAAAAAAGAGGGGGGGCGCAGAGAGAGAGAGAGAGAGAGGGAGAGACGGTAGGTTTTATGACCCCACGTCTACGAGGGAAAGGATTGCTTTTCATTCCCTTTCAGCGTTTTGCTTGATTGTGTCATATAAGCTATAAAGGGAATTCCGCAGAGATCTATAAAATGCAGCCTGGGATGGTCAGCGTAAGTATTCTGACACCACACCCATTTTATATCCTGCTGGGTATGTTGGTGTAGCAGCTTGGCCTCCGCCACCTGTTTTTGCAGCCTGTAGCTCTTGGGTTTGGCATGCGTCGGAAAGGCTTTTGCAGAAATAGGTACTGAATTGGGGGAGGGGAGGGGAATCCTTTACCAATATTTCTCGAGATTCTAAATCTGCAGAGCTCATTGCACCGAAGCAGAGGATGAGTCAGTACGCTGTGATGTATCTTAGTCTACCCATGTGGAATCACTGAGCAGGGCCTGCTGAAGCCGTTTTGCTGCCTGCCTCCTCCCCTCCCCTCCCCTCCCCTCCCCTCCACCCCCACCCCCCCCCCCGTTAGGGGTGGACAGGCTCTCTTTAAAGTCTGGTTCATCCCGGGTCTCAGAGGGGATGGGGCTAAGGCCACAGACATGCCATATATTCAATACACATGGCTCCCCCACCAGATAATCATGGAAACTGTAGTTTTGCTAAGGGTGCAGGGAATCGCCTGCAGAAATTTCAGCTCAGCTCTAGTTTAAATGCTGCAATCGTGCGAGAAAATATTGTAGGGGTGATATTAGAGCTGTGTTGTAGACAGACTTCTTTCAGTGTAAGGTTATAAGGTAAAGGTAAAGGGACCCCTGACCATTAGGTCCAGTCGTGTCTGACTCTGGGGTTGCGGCACTCATCTCGCTTTATTGGCCGAGAGCCGGCGTACAGTTTCCCGGTCATGTGGCCAGCATGACTAAGCCGCTTCTGGCGAACCAGAGCAGCGCACGGAAACGCCGTTTACCTTCCCGCCAGAGCGGTACCTATTTATCTACTTGCACTTTGAGGTGCTTTCGAACTGCTAGGTGGGCAGGAGCTGGGACTGAGCAATGGGAGCTCACCCCGTCGCAGGTATTCGAACCGCCAATCTTCTGATCAGCAAGCCCTAGGCTCTGTGGTTTAACCCACAGCGCCACCTGGGTCCCCTGTAAGGTTATAGACCACTTTAATGAATGCATTCGGGGCGTGCAACCATTCTGGGAAAGGGAAACTGGAGCGATTTGGGGTGATTTTACTTCTTCCTGGCTCAAATCATGATGCCCCAACCATCCTTTCCCATTGGATCAGCCCACCCTCTCAAAAAAAACCTCAGGCATCTCTGCCACTCTCTTTCTGAACTACGCAATTTTGTATTTTCCTATATACCTCTATGTTTTTCTAAGTCTGTGGGCTTTGCAAGACGTGAGGCTGTCCCAAAAGCTGCCTACACTTCAGTGTAGTTTTTAGTTAAAGCACAGCAGTGGGGGGGAAATTTTCTTCGAAAATAAAAACAAAAACTTCATTGCTCTACTTTAACAACACAACACCCCACACAAAAGAATCCAGAACTCTTCAGAACTCCACAGGCAGCATTCTAGAAACCCTCACTTTGTAAGGCATATCAAGGGCCTGGAAAGTTCTAGGTCAGCAGGGTTTGTGGGAGGATAAGGAAAGTGAATCCCTTTTACTTCCTTACCCAAAGCCCCTGACACTTAATCCACTCTTAGGGGCCTCCCGTGCTTGTAAATTTCACCCACTTTGGCCAAACAGGGGGAAAGTGATAGCTCTTTTGAAATTATAGTGAATTGGGATCACAGAGTATCATTCATAGAGTGGTTTAGAACCTGAAACACAGATTGGAGGCAGAGAGAGCACAGAGGGATTCAGAAACAGACTGGAAATTTTAAAAGTGCAGCAGCTATGGATGCAAAGCAAAGCCTGGGGCCCAATGTATAAACAGGAGGAAGTATTTTAGCACCTTTTGATTAATTTTCAATCTTCATATTCTAGAATCAACTGCTCTGAAGGTGAAATGACAGTTTCTGCCCAGGGTGTAATCTTTACGCCCCTAAATTAATCCAAATGAATGAACCTCGCGTTGACAGAGACCACAATCCTGTGCAAGGTTACACACATCTAAATCGCATTGAAGTCAATGGGATTTACAACTCCTGTAAAACGTGTGCAGGATTGCAGCCAACTTCTTGATTAAGAACTTCCTTTAGGCTCCTTTCTCTCTATTATTTTCCAGTAGCATAGGTTTCGTTTGCATGGGAAAATGAGGCCAGCTTAATCTGAGTTAATTAGAACTGTGGATTTCATATGGAATATTTCAGATTAGCGCCATGCAGATAATTCAGATTGCCATCATGCAAATGATTTTAATATGGATTACATTTTTTCCAAACTGACATAACATCATTTCCAACTTATATTTTGATCATCATTCACCTTTGGACAGGTAGACAGGAGGGTCCTATGCTCAGTTTTTTGTGTTGATGATTTAGAGAGCTTCTTTTTTGTCCCTTTGTTAAACTTTGGATTTTAAAAGGTATACGTTATTAACTTAAGATAAGTGATTTCAGTTTTGTGTTCAGTGGACTTGGTAATTCTACTGTGGAATTTAAGCTGACCTCATCATCATCCCTTTCCTTTTGAATATGTATTTTGGTGTCAGTTAAGTTGCCTGAGTATAAAAATCAAAGTTTTTATAGATTTGCCTGCAGAAATTTATTACCATGCTTCTGGTGACCTGGCAACATACTCTGCCTGCTTCATTCAGCTTTGGGAAAAGTGGCTCTGTTATGGATTGCTTGATTTGACACTCATGTAGGATAAACAGTCCAAAGCTGTTTGGCTGAGGAACCTTTGACCATCCAGAACTTGCTGAACTACAACTCCCATCAGGCCGAGCAAGCGTAGCCAATAGCCAGGGATGATGGGAGTGGTGGTTATAATAATAAAGATTTTATTATTCATACCCCGCCCATCTGGCTGGTCTTCCCTAGCAACATCTGGAGGGCCAGAGTGATGTTGGACGAAACTATGGCTGCACCACCAACAGGGAGCTGTGTATTACCATCAGCAAAACAGGACATAGGAAGAGGACTGCTAAGTAAGAGCAGAAAAGACTATTGCAGTATCCTGTTACCCAGTACGTTTCCAAGCACAATTCAAAGTGTTGGTGCTGACTTTTAAAGCCCTAAATGGCCTCGGTCTAGTATATCTGAAGGAGCGTCTCCAACCCCACCGTTCAGCCCGGACACTGAGATCTAGCGCCGAGGGCCTTCTGGCGGTTCCCTCACTGCGAGAAGCCAAGTTACAGGGAACCAGGCAGAGGGCCTTCTCAGTAGTGGCACCCACCCTGGGGAACGCCCTCCCACCAGATGTCAAAGAGAACAACAATTACCAGACTTTTAGAAGACGTCTGAAGGCAGCCCTGTTTAGGGAAGCTTTTAATGTTTGATGGATTGATGTGTTTTAATATTTTGTTGGAAGCCGCCCAGAGTGGCTGGGGAAGACCAGCCAGATGGGTGGGGTATAAATAATAAATTGTTATTATTATATTATTATTACCCACAGTGACTCACCAGATGTCTATAGCAAGCCAGTAGCTCTCTCCTGTGGTGCTGGTCCACTGCTGCCTCTGTGCCTAGAGTTTCTCCATAGCCAGCATAACGAGTAATCATTATGTCATCCCTGATAGCCCCTGAGATGGTGGCTAGAAAGATGCTCTCGCTGAGTAACTAGGTGCGCGTATCTGACCCGTTTCCCCATCTATCACGCCTCTTATCATTTTGCTGCATCGCCAGGGTAGAACCAAAACTAGATGAGACCTCCTCAGAGGCAGGGAAGCACAAAGAATTCATCTGTAGCAAACGGAGAGGCAAACCCACCGGACGTGCAGCTCCCGAGGAATATGTGGGTTGGGTCAGATTTGGCACTTCTTCGAACTCTTGGCCCCCAAAGCCTACGAGGACTGCTCTCGAGGAAGCCTCCATTATGCAAAGATGAAAAGGCAACAGAGGATTTCCTCCCCTGCAACGCTGCGCTTCACGCATCCGGGAGCACCAGAGAGTCAATCTGAATTAACGCCCTGGCGATTGCTCATTTCCTTTCGCTTGCTCAATTTTCCATCGCTGATTGATGAAGCGCCTTCCTCTGGGAATTGCCCGATTTATTTTTATTGTTAGCTGCTATAATAATAATACTGCTACTAATAATAATAGGCATGATAAGCAATCATCTAAAACATCCTGGGATGTAGCCAACTAATATTTACTCAGAGTTAGCCCATTGAAATTAATGGACCCAAGTCAGTCATATCCATTCAATTTAATGGGTCTACTCTCAGTAATTACTGATGTTGGATACAACCACTTGATTTCCCCAACCCCAATTTTGTCCTCTGCCTGCTGACCTCCATTATTATTATTATTATTATTATTATTATTATTATTATTATTTCAATTGATACCCTGTCCTTCCTGAAAGAGCCCAGAGCAGCAGCCTCAATGTAACATGTGAAAGTAAAGCTGTGAAATCCTGAGCATGTTTTAGTTGGGGAGTAAGGCTGCAATTCTAGCCATGTCTACTCAGAAGTAAGTTCTATTGAATTCAAAGGAGCTTACTCCCAGGCAAGTGGAATTAGGACTGCAGCCTAAGGTTCAGCACTTTTTAATTATTAGACCTACTTTGTCGCCAACCCCTTTTGTTGGGTTTTAGTGATGCTGTCCTTGTTTTATGATCTTATGCTGCCTCTTGATGGTTTTGTCCTGTTTTTATGTGATCTTTGTGCTGTTCTAGTGAGTTGTTTATTATTAATTAGCTCAATTGTTTTTCGGTTTGATTGTATTTCTGCTGTATTGATTTTTAAAATGTGAACTGCCCAGAGGTCATGGCTAATTGAGCAGTATATAAATGCTATAAACAGACAATCTTACTTCCCATTTGCAAATTTGCAAAAAAAAATTAATAATCTCTAGCACTGGATAACCTGTTGCAAGTGAGATCTATGCATCTATCTACTGCATTTCTTTCCCACTTTTATCTCCAAAGAGCTTGAAGAGGCATGCATGGGTCTCCCCCTCCTCATTTAATCCCCACAACCTTGTGAGGTAGGTTAGGCTGAGAGGCAGTGACTGTCCCAGGGTCACCCAGTGAGCTTCATGGCCGAGCAGGGATTTGAACCCTGGTCACCCAGATCCTAGTCCGACACTCTAACCACTGCACCACACTGGCTCTCTGGGGAAGGTCCTTTTGCTTGAGTATTGAACACTGTGCCTTCCAGAGTAGATATTTCCTCTGTTCCTAGTCAAAGGCATTTGGGGTGGTCAAGACAAAAGGTCTGTACTTTAGGGATAGGAGAGTATGCTTTGCCCCCCAGATCCTATCTATATCACTTGGCTAAACTGCGAGTGATCCAGGCCAAAGACTTGGCGAGCCAGCCTTGTTTGTCATCAGGAGAGGTTATGACAAAGGCCATTAATCTTCCCTGGGTTCTTCTCTTTCTTTTAAAAATAAATGCACCTCATAGAACGAACAATTTTCTCTGTGTTCCCAGTGATCAGTCTCTGTGAAGTCAAGTCCTTTATATCCATCCATTCCTCCATCCATCTCTCTGTAATAATCATTGGGATTTATCAATAAAGCCACTAGTCATTTTCTTTCCAAAGCTGTCATTAATCTCAGAAAGAGTGTACAGTGGGACTCTACCTTTCCAAAGGAGGCAGCTTTGTTGTTGTTGTTGTTAAGTAATAATAATAATAATAATAATAATAATAATAATAATAATAAATTTATTATTTGTACCCCGCCCATCTGGCCGGGTCTCCCCAGCCACCCTGGGCGGCTTCCAACAAACATCAAAATACATTAAATACCAGGTACTTGAAGGGTTTATCAATAAATCCCTTTCTTTTCCCCAATACTCACTGGGGAGAGAGGAGAGGGGACACTGCCTTTGTTGTTCCAACTGCCAAATAAATTGCCAGTTAGGGATGGACAAATCCATTACAGTGTCTCTCGATTTCTCATTTTTTCCAGATTTAAGTTCACTTTGCCATTTTGTGATAAATATATTTGTTTATTTTTAAAAGTTATTCCAGTAATTCATCAGCATTCTACTGTGCTTTTCTGCAAATAGAGACATTTTAGAGACATTTTACTGCTCAGTTTAGCCTCTCTCACACACATCTTTGCAAGCCGTTTCCCCTACCTTAACACATTTTCCCACCATGTATGCAGTCACGTCTCCCCCCCCCCCGCCTGAAAGAACATCGGAGGATAGCTAACGTTCTCTTCCTGTTTCTTTTTGCGAAGTGTAAATCAGGTGTGCAAACTGTACAGGCATACCTTGGTTCTCGAACAGAATGCGTTCCAAGATCCCGTTCGACTCCCAGAACTGTTCAGAAACCAAGCTGCGGCTTCCGATTGGCTGCAGGAGCATCCGAACGTCACACATGCGACATCAAGATATCGGGAGGAGCCAGGGATGGAGCTGAACTTGGTGGCCACATGGCTTCAATAGAAACCAAAAATGAGCAACACAACGGCCAATGAAAGTAGTGTATATATTTTCTTCTTATAAAATAACAGAAAGACAACGGACAGTGATCCGGTATTGCCACTGTTTCGTTTGTGTCTTCTTCAGCATATAATAACTCACCATACAATGGAAATTTTCAAGGAGCAGTGGTCATATAAATATGTCTCACATGGCTTCAATGGCAGGCAGCTCCACCTCTGCATTCTCTTTGACCCGCCTTCTCAGCAGCAGCAGGAGGAGGAATCAGCACCACGGTCAGCTCCACACTTTGCCTTTGTGCTTTTTTTAAACATTCCCCCCCCCCAGCCTCTACCCTCAAAATATAGAGCCCTCCAAAAGGGCTTGGTCCCCAGCAGCTGGCACCCCTGGTCACAAGTAGTTTCTGTGCTCAGTTCTGTGCCCTCCCTCTGCTCCAAAACTACCTTTTAAAGGAGCTGAAATTCTAAACAACAACAAAAAAATCATTCCAGTAGCACCTTAGAGACCAACTAAGTTTGTTCTTGGTATGAGCTTTCGTGTCCACACTGCAAGGTGGTACAAAAGACCTGCTGGCTGCTCACACCCTCCAAGGAAGTCTCCAAGGAAACTTGGTCCATATTTGCACAGGCCCTGTTGAAATGTTGCTCAGTCATTCCATGCTGGCTACAGAAAACACGTTATAACTTAACAGGATTTAATAGCTGTCGGTTTACAACATGGTTTTTGGGTGCCCATTTTGCAAACCATGTTTACCAGATCCAGAACTCCCTGTTTCTTGCTGCTTGGTGTTGTTGTTGTTGTTGTTAAGGGGGGGGGGAAGAACCGCTATTTCACAAGTACATCATACGAGCGCTGGAGGATAAAGAATTTCAGGCTGTGAAAAAGCAACTAGGACATGTTGCCAAGGAAGTGATGGATGTCCATCTCACTGCTTTTAAAGCATATGTTTTAGAGAATCAGCATATTGGTGACATATGGGGCTGTAATACAAGGAACTTTTCATCTTCTCAGTACGACTATGGGATATATTTTAATTGCTTCCCTTTTGAAGACCAAGGCCAGAAAATCACCAAACATTTTTTTTTAAGGCATCAAGTGCAATATGTATATTATATAGATGGAATGAGTAACAAGCCCACAAGAAATTGAAAGAGCCATATATATATATATATATATATATATATATATATATATATACACACAGAGAGAGAGAGAGAGAGAGAGAGAGAGAGAGAGAGAGAGAGTACAACACACACACACACACACACACACACACAGTGTAAGGTATAATAATAATAATAATAATAATAATAATAATAATAATTTATTATTTATATCCCGCCCATCTGGCTGGGTTTCCCCAGCCACTCTGGGCGGCTTTCAACAGAACATAAAAATACGATAATCTATAAAACATTAAAAGCCTCCCTAAACAGGGCTGCCTTCAGATGTCTTCTAAAGGTCTGGTAGTTGTTGTTCTCTTTGACATCTGAAGGGAGGGCGTTCCACAGGGCGGATGCCACCACCGAGAAGGCCCTCTGCCTGGTTCCCTGTAACTTGGCTTCTCGTAGTGAGGGAACCGCCAGAAGGCCCTCAGCACTGGACCTCAGTGTCTGGGCTGAATGATGGGGGTGGAGACGCTCCTTCAGGTATACTGGACAGAACCTCTCAATACACACTTCTCAGCTTTGGAAATGGTTTTAACTTGAATGCATACAAACATTACATTTTATGCATATTAAACTTGCAACTTTAAGAAGGACTGGCACCGGGGTCATTCCATAGGTGGAGGCTGCAGAGGCCAGCAGAACTGGGCAGAGATATAGTGTCACTCAATACAGTCTGCTGCCCCCCACCCACTCAAAGGCACAAAGTGTATTTGGATTGCTCCGTTAATATAGGTTGTAAAACTTGGAGAGGGGGCGGGCAGTTATAGTCTTTGCCCAGCACTCTAGAGACAACTTTATAGTCATCACAATTCGTCCTCCTGAGATGTTGAAAGCAACCTGATTATGTAATGAGCACTTTTTTCAAGCTGATCGCTCTGCCATTTGGAAAGTTGAGGTTTTGCCGCTTTGTAACGGCCACTTGATAACCGGGTGGCCTAATACAATTTTGAGAGGTTGAATTGTGTAGCAAAGGAACTGGAGCTGTTATTGGAAAAGCTTTATATTTGTAGTTTGTGCATAAGAAAAAAAGTCAGCGTGAAAAATGGACCAGGTTTGGAAAGATGTTGCAACCGCTGTTTATTGTGGGCAAAAGGTGCTTGGGAAAGTCCAGCATCCTTCAAAAACATTCTCCATCTGGCAGTGAAGCTATAGTGTTCTCTACTGTGAACCAGGGTTAAAAGGAGATTTAAAATAAAAAGCTCATTTGAACCACCTTAAAGTTATATCTAAGCCACAAACACACGCTTTTTTTTGGTCCTGTGTACGTTTTGTGGCTGGGTCAAACTGGGGTCCCAGTTACATTCCCCCCTAGTTAGATTATGGACACCCATAATCTATACCTTATGTGGGTTCACCGAAGTAATTATTGAAACTAATGGAAAAGATTTGGGGGGGGAACCTGGTTCATTCCCTTGTCAATTCAAAAGATGATAAAGACTCATATATACAATGGTACCTCAGAAGTCAAACAGAATCCATTCCGCAAGTCAGTTCAACTTCCAAAACATTCAGAAACCAAGGTGCAGCATCCAATTGGTAGCTGCATCGGACCTTCGGGTTCCAAAGACCGTTCGCAAACCAGAACAGTCATTTCCAGGTTTGCAGTGTTCGGGAGCCAAAATGTTCGACTCGCAAGGCATTCAGGATCCAAGGTACGACTGTACCTCCCTCTTCCTCTCTTGTCTCTGGTGAGGTAACTATGAACTTGATTCCAAAATGCTAGGAAACTTAGTTTTGAAACCTCAAAACTCTTCTATCGTGGTCTTTGTTCCAACCACAAATGAACAACCACACCCTAGGCCAACCCCAACCTCTCTCACCACCAAAGGAACACAAGTGAACAACAGAGAACCTGCACAAGCGACGGTGACATCAAACCCTACATATATTAAGCAATATAGAAACATCGTCACCTGACCTCACCCCCACCCATCCTTCCTCCACCCATCCTTCCCCCCGTCCACCTCTTTCCCCCTTTTCTTCCTAATGTCTCAACAATGAAACTGATTTGTAAGAATGTTACATGGAGGAAAAAAACACGAGAGAGAGACATTGCACATACTTTTGTAAATCAAGAAAATCTTTAATAAAAAATACATTTTTTAAAAAAACCAACTCTTCTGTCTGTCTGCTCACTAACTTAGGGCTGCCATATGTCTGGGATTTCAAAGGTAGAATCGATGTCTAGGGGGATTTCCAAAAAGTGGCATCTTTTTCTGCATCTTTTTCCTTGGATCTTTTTTCCTGGATCTCAACAATTTTGGTTTAAAAATTTTTCCTTAAAAAAGCTCAACAACTTCTGGGGTGTCCTGGTTTCTACTTTTTAAAATATGGCAACCCTACACTAACTCAGCGCTCAGGGAGGGGCTCTACCCACTCACATCTGGCACAAAGCTCCCGCTTCCTTAATGACTTTGTTATGTCAACAACTCATACTTAGCGGACATTATCAGGATGGCAGAAGGTGCCTGGTTCAATCTCCAGGCAGGGATGGAAATGTTCCCTTTCTGAAATCTGGGAGAGCAAAGTCAACAGCGTTGGGCAGAGTTGGAATGATACCTTGGCTTGGTATAAGGCGGCTTATTCCTTTAGAAGGTCCTTTTTTTTTTTAATAATCTATTTATTGAATTTTCCAATACAAATCACAGCAAATCACATTGAAATTATTCCCAATTACATTTCAAATTACAATCCAAATTAATTATACAATTCCCAATTAAAAGAAACATTCCAATTATGCCTAATTATTATAGTAATTTTTTTATATATGGACTTCCCATGCCTCAGACGCCGGAGCTTCCCTGATCACCTCCATCAATTGCTTTTCAAAATTCTTTCCAATATTTCCACAGCCGCTGATATATGCCAGCAAGCGGGCTAAATTATAATAAACAATGTCTCTGTGTGGATGAGGTCGATCTTCTTAATTCCAAATGCCACATTCTGACCATCGCCATCTTCTCGTCCTGTTGTTCACCAAACCTCTTCACACTGCTACTCTCCCCCGCTTGCTTTGCACATACCCCTTTCCTTTAGAAGGTCCTTGCCACCCCCCAAAGAACATAGGAAGCTGCTTTAAACTGGTCCATCCAGCTCAGTATTGCCTTTCTTGACTGGCAGTGGCCCCAGGATTTCAGGCACGGTTCTCTCCCAGATCTACCAGGAGACTGAACCTCTGCATACAAAGCAAATGCTCAACCATTTCCCCTCTTTCCCTGTCACCTAGCTTCAGTTGGTGGTGGTGGGACCTGGAAAAAAATCTTGGTTGATGGGTGTAGCATTTGTGCAGGCTAGCGTTGTGGAAGCTGGTCCCTTATTTCTCTCCCACTGTAGCCGGTGGGTGTTTCTTTGTTTGTTTGTTTCTGCTTTTGCACATGGCAGAAGGGAGAGAACTCCCTGCTAAACAGTTTAGCAATGTGAAATCCACACAGCCCGTAAATCTGCTAGGGAACTCGCCCGTGTGGGAAATGCCGCGACTTCAGACAAATCAAACGGTCCTGGCCGTAGTAGCTGCTCCCCAAGACCTTATGGCTCAGCCGAGGACGGCAAACTGCTAATCAGAGAATTGTTAAGGAGTGCGACACAGCCTGAACGCGCGCACAGCCCTGCGCTCCCAAAACTCTGAAGTAAAGACCCTCTCTGATTTAAATGCACTCTGTCTCTGTCACCTTGCCTGCTAAATGCTTTCTATCGATCTCTGGTGTGTGCTCACTTCCTCCTCCCCCCCCCAGCTCCCCCCCCCTACTCCTTTCATTCAAGCCATTTATTTTATAGGTGTAAAGTGTGGTTTAAAGCAAAAGGCTGCAGCGCAACCATTTACAAGACCAATTCCTCCCTACACCACATCCTTCTCTGTTGCCAAGCCCAAACGGATCAGAGAGAGGAGAGGCCTTGTGGCAGAGTCTGGAATCTCGTACGTTCACAAATATCCCACATTTCCGTGAGCACGGGAATACAGTGGTACCTCTGGTTACGTACTTAATTCGTTCCGGAGGTCCGTTCTTAACCTGAAGCACCACTTTAGCTAACGTTCTCCCTGCTGCTGCTGCGCCGCCGCTGCCCGATTTCTGTTCTCATCCTGAGGCAAAGTTCTTAACCCGAGGTAATATTTCTGGGTTAGCAGAGTCTGTAACCTGAAGCGTATGTAACCTGAAGTGTATGTAACCCAAGGTACCACTGTAGTTTTGGTGATGACTGGTGTCCTGCCTGAGAGCTCTCAGGGGAATGGAGCCATCTCCCAAGGGTGTAATTGTGGAAAAACAAAGGGGAAGGCATGTTGTTGCAGGTTGTGTGGTGGTGTGTCTGCATCTGCTACTGCTATCTCACCTGGTCTTATGATATCAGACAAGACCTAGAGTCAGTGGGGTGGGTGGGTAGCCAAAACAGTTCCCTCCAGATGTTGGCATACGCTCCTCTCATCCTATCAGCCTCTGCAGTGTGGTGGTTAGAATGTCAGACTAGGATCTGGGAGACAAATCCCGACTCAGCTATGAAGCTTCCTGGGTGACCTTGGGCCAGTCATTGCCCCTCACCCTAACCTGCCTCAGAGGGCATTAAATGAGGAAGGGAAGAACCACATATGCCAATTTTTTTCTCCTTGGAGAAAAGGATGAACTATAAATGTGAGAAATAAATAAGTAAATAATGTTGCCTGGGGGTAAAGTCCTGTAATATCTGGAAGGCATCCACATTCTTATCCAAGATCAAAATCCACATCCATGAGGAAAGCGAGATCTTGATGTAGCCTAAAGACTACATAACCCACAATGCAGCACAGTTCAGAGTACAACACATGCACGCCAAGGCATGAGACTAGAACCAACAAGCCAGCAAACCACACCACAATGCATTATGTCTGCGAGACAAAGGTGCTTGCAGGGGGAAAAAATCTGCAGTCTTCATTTATATATATTTTAATTAATGTCAATAATGAGGGTCTATTCAGGGAATTCCACAACCTCGCAACCTTGTCGCCACCACAGAGAAGTCTCTCTGCCCCATGTCCCAGCCAATTGAACCGCCATCACTTTGGAGCAAGGCCTCTGAAAACAAAATGCAGTGGATATGGAAAAACCGGGTGGGTGGGTGTGTCTTTTAGAACTTGGTTTTAAAACTATTTAGAGCAAGATTTGTCAGGGGATATATCAGATATCCACGATATTTTCTGCTAAACAGGGATGACTGGAGCCATTGTTTATTACTTTCCAAACTTTGACCAAAACTTCAAATCCACCTTGCACAGCATATTAGCCCCCCTAGAGTTATATCCAGCCGCAAATTGGTTTGAATAATTGCTTTTGCTTCTCTCCTCTTTGGGCAGCGTGACCTTCACTCCTGTTCCCTGCGTTAAAACCCACCTTTATTGCATTAATTATCAGGGGCTGAATTTGCTCCGCATTCCGAGGCAACCCTTGAAGCCACTTTCTTCCCAGAGACATTTGATGAGCAGGTTCAAGGGGCACCCAGTCATACAGTGCCATTTGCATTCTCCCTGACAGCTCCCAGCTTGCTTGACATATTTATTGCTCCTGCTCTTTTTTCTTCGCAGACCTCAGATCTGGTATGGAGGGGTGGTTTTTTTGTTGTTTGCTTTTTAACTTAAAAGTCAACTCGTGTTTTTTTTAAAATTCACATACAGATATTTCAAAAATGTGTGCAAATCGGCAGGCTCTTCTTCAGCTACGCAATGTGGTCACCCTAGGCATTTGGCTTAAAAAGTAAAGGGTAAAGGGACCCCTGACCATTGGGTCCAGTCGTGGATGAATCTGGGGTTGCGGCGCTCATCTCGCTTTACTAGCCGAGGGAGCCGGCATACAGTTTCCGAGTCATGTGGCCAGCATGACTAAGTCTCTTCTGGCGAACCAGAGCAGCGCACGGAAATGCCGTTTACCTTCCCGCTGGAGTGGTACCTATTTATCTACTTGCACTTTGACATGCTTTCGAACTGCCCTGGGATCTGCAGGTGAAGGGTGGTATGCAAATTTAAATTCCTCGAGACTCCGCCTCCTCCACACACGGGTCCATTTAATTCAAATTTAGGATTCAAAAG
The DNA here is from genome assembly GCA_034642065.1 of Darevskia nairensis. NCBI lineage: Eukaryota > Metazoa > Chordata > Lepidosauria > Squamata > Lacertidae > Darevskia > Darevskia nairensis. Next base: position 111,047 of record JAWWNI010000690.1, on the reverse strand, counting down.
TCAGTATCTATCTCTGCTTAAAATTTACCTTATTCTTTGACTACCGTTATCCTTTAACTCTGCGGCGTCTCATAATCTCCCTCTTTAAGAGTTTAAGATGGTAATCCACTCCGCAGGGACACACCTGGAATTTCACGATCAAGCATCTTTAGATCCTGATGTTCTATGTGCGAAGCACCGGTGTCAATAAGTATAGCTTTTCGCAAGGTTGCGTGAAAAACATTAATGGCTAGGAGCTTAAAAAGCTTTAAATTACCGTCCGTGGATCACCTCCATGAGGGCTCTTTATAAAATGTGATAATTGTGGAACATTCATTGATATGTTAAGTGCCAAGGAAAGGTAATTACTGTATATGGTACATTGCAATATGAAGTAAATATATGATTTCCTCCCCCCTTAGTCACCTAGCAAAGAGTGCAGTGCAATTACAGCGCTGAGTAGTCTGCGGGGATGCATAATTACTCTGCGGTGTGATTCATCTACAAATCCATGCTCAGCTTTCCGTTTTCGTGCTGCCGAGGAACTACAAGCTGTGAAAAATGCATCATTCATGGCTACGGTGGCCCAGCGGGGACATCAGGGCCAGTTTTTTGGATTTGGGGGCCTGTAGTAGAGACGCAGGTGGCGCTGTGGTCTAAACCACTGAGCCTTGGGCTTGGCGATCAGAAGGTCGGCGGTTTGAATCCCCGCGACTGGGGAGCTCCCGTTGCTCAGTCCCAGCTCCTGCCAACCTAGCAGTTCGAAAGCACATCAAAGTGCAAGTAGATAAATAGGTACCACTCCGGCGGGAAGGTAAATGGCGTTTCTGTGCGCTGCTCTGGTTTCGCCAGAAGTGGCTTAGTTATGCTGGCCACAAGAACCAGAAAATCTGACTGCGAACAAATGTCGGCTCCCTCGGCCTATAAAGTGAGATGATGATGATGATGATGATAAACTTTTATTTATACCCCGCCCTCCCTGGCCTGAACCGGGCTCAGGGCAGCTAACACCAATAAAATTACAATAAAACGTAAAAGAAAGAAAAAACAGTTAATTAAAATACGGGTTAAAATACAATTTAAAATGCAGCCTCATTTTAGTAGTAGCCCATAAATCAAAACTATAAGGGGAGGGAAACATAAGGGTCAGACTGAGTCCAACCCAAAGTCCAGGCAGAACAGCTCCGTCTTGCAGGCCCTGCGGAAAGATGTCAAATCCCGCAGGGGCCTGATCTCTTGTGACAGAGCATTCCACCAAGTCAGGGCCAGTACTGAAAAGGCCCTGGCCCTAGTTGAGACCAATCTAACCACCTTGCGGCTCGGGACCGCCAAAGTGTTTTTATTTGTGGACCTTAAGCTCTTCTGCGGGGCATACCAGGAGAGGCGGTCCTGTAGGTACGAGGGTCCTAGGCCACATAGGGGTTTAAAGGTCAAAACCAGCAGGGGTACCTTTACCTTTTAGTAGAGATAAAGCCATTTTTATGGACGTGAGGCTGGTTTTTTACTTCAGTCACACTTTGGCAAGTACGGGGAAGAAACTCGTTGCTGTGGATTGGGGCTCAGCCTGATGAGGTACTTGGGTCTATGTGTCTCGGGGCTGGACCCAAACATTTGGTTGCCTGTGGTGAAGGACTTGATGGCGGCTCCGATCCTAATTCCACGTCCAGACTCCAAAGGGGTTGATGATTGAACCTTACTGAAACGCTGGCAATGGGGCAACATCCTCTACCATACCCAAGAGCAGCGGGCTAGGTTAGGAAGTGTAGAGCAAACTAGCATAGGGGACTCAGGAGGGGTAGTGGTGGAAGGACTCTGCCACCCTTGTTGCCTGAGGCAGTTGCTCCACTCTGCCTAATGGTAGAGCCAACCGTGCCTCTTGAGGTTGGTACAGAGGGAAGCAGGAGCACATGGCATTGGGGAGTTCACCTGTTCTCCAGTCCCACTGAAATGAAGGACCGTTGAACACCAGCTTCACGTCCAAAAGGCCACGGGTTCAATCCCCGGCATCTCCAGGCTGGACTGGGAGAGATCTTCGTCTGAAACCCTGGAGAGTTGCTGCCGTTCAGTGCAGAAGGCATTGCTAGGCTAGGCAGCCCAACGATTTGACTCAATATAAGGCAGCTTGCCATGTTCTTAGGTGGGGCTGGGCTGCCGCTGAGCCTGGTAGATTGTGACTGGGGAGAAGAATGAGGAATGTTCGGATCAGTCACAGTGCTTTGCACTTCATGATCAATCAAAGGGGAACTCAATGTCCAGGCTGACCTTGTAAAAGTTGATATACCAAGTGGAATAAACATGTCACTTCACCTGAAAAATAGCACCACGAAGACAGATTGAAAACCCAGCGCTTCCCCCCCGATTCCTTTTTTACTGTGCAAAGTTAAGAGTGGGACACTTGATATTGCCACATGTAAAGGGAGACATTTAAAAAAAATAAATTAGTAAAATATGTGTTAAATTAATAATGTGTCACCTATATATTTGCAGCAGAGTTGCTGAAACTTCACATACAACAACAACAACAATTTATTATGTATACCCCACCCACCTGGCTGAGTTTCCCGAGCCACTCTAGGCGGCTCCCAACTGAATATTAAAAACACAATAAAACAACAGACATTAAAAACTTCCCTAAACAGGGCTGCCTTCAGATGTCTTCTAAAAGTTATTTAATTATTTATTTCCTTGACATCTGAAGGGAGGGCGTTCCGCAGGGCGGGTGCCACCACTGAGAAGGCCCTCTGCATAGCTCCCTGTAACCTCACTTCTCGCAGTGAGGGAACCGGCAGAAGACCCTCGGAGCTGGACCTCAGTGTCCGGGCTGAACGATGGGGGTGGAGACGTTCCTTCAGGTATACATTATCACACCAGTCTTTACAACGATCCTGCAAGGGAAACCAATATTGTCATTGATCTGCTACATTCCTTTTAAACTCACCTTTCCTTTGCAGAGTTCAAGGGTGTCACACATGCCCCCGGTTTTCCCCTCACAACAGTGCTGTGTCGTGGTTAAGCTGACAGGTAGCGCCTCACGGAGATCACCCAGGAAGCTTCTAGGCTAAGAGGAGGTCTGAACCTGGATCTTCCCAGTCCAAGTCCAATATACTCACTAAACTCGCTGCTACATACCCTGAAAGTGTCCCAGAAAAACGGGACATCCCGTTTTCTCATGCAGGAGCACGGCGGCCATTTTGAGTGCCACGATCTCATGCGATTTCGCACTGAGATCTTGCCCCGAAAAATAGTGCGTCTTTGTGGGGCCTTCCATGAACTCACACAGGTCACGTGACTTGCACAGGTGCACAGGCAGGGAAACATGCACCCCGGTTTGGGGATTCAATATGTTGGAGGGTATTCTGATATCGTCAACAACAACACCACCACCCCTAATGCACGTGAGAGCTAGGAGATCAGAGGCAGTATGCCCGAGAGCAGCGGCTGTTTGAAATCATAAGCAGGAAAGTACTACTGAGCTCAAGTCTTGTCTGTGGGCTTTCCATCAGGGCATCTGCTTGCCCGCTGTGAGAACAGGACGCTGGACTAGATAGGCCTTTTTAAAAAAAATAAACTTTATTCTCATTCAAAATTGTTAATACAAAATGATACAAAACAATACAGTACACATCGCAAGACAAACAACAACAAGCAACACACAAAAGCCGTTCACTTCTTCACATATTACATATATTCTGCTTATTCTGAACCGCAATGGTCAAAAAGCAAGAGTATAGAAAAACAATACTATTATTACCAAACGATTCCATTTATACAATGATCCTAAGCAGAAAACAAAAATAAATACAATATCAATTAAACTAACTTAAATATAATTATCAACTTCCCTGTTCCTTCTCTCCTTTGATTCAAGATGATGGGATTTTATTAATCTGTTTTAACTCTGACACATCTTAATTTACCACGTCCAAAACATTCTAGTAGATGGGCCTTAAAGTCTCCCCCAACAGGTCTCGCCTCATGTTCTTCGACAGCAGCTTGCCTTTGAGTTTAGGACAGGAACAATATAAGTTTTAGTGGTCTATGATCAATCTCTTATTTATCTGTTTGTTGCATTTATATCCCACTTTTTCCTCCAAGGAGCTCACAATTCTCCCCCTCGTCATTTAATCCCTCGCAATAACTCTGTGAGGTAGGTTAGGCTGAGGAGAAGTGACTGGCCCAAGGTCACCCAGCGAGCTTCATGGGTGAGCGGGGATTTGAACCCTGGTCTCCCAGACCTTGCAGTCCGGGCACTCTAACCACTACACCACACTGCCTGCGGCTCTGCCTTCTCCAACCTGGGCCCCTTCAGATGCTCAGGACTGCCGCTCCTTCTGAAACATCTGGAGGGAGCCAGGCTGAGGAAGGCTGTCTTAGCCAGCAAACTGCAGTGCTGCTTATATTGAGTTGATGGAGCAAGAACTACAAAGCCTTGAAGTGATAGAATAAGCTATTCCCATAAAGCACGGCCGAGTTCCTTATAAAATCTTTATACGGGCATAAATTGATTATGAGTAAATGATCATTTTTTAGGCCGGCAGCTCTTCTTCTCAAAGTGACTTTCTCCATGCTCTGTTTCGTAGGCTGGGACGTGAGGTGGGCAGTACATGGTGCGGCTGCCGCCGTGCAGCCACGTCATGACGCTACCAGCCATGAGCTGTGCTGTAGCTTTAATAGGCACCATGTTCTCTGACGCTCATGCGCCACCAAAGGCAAAGGGTCACACAACCCAGCACACCAGTGTCAGGTTCCTCAAGTAAGAAAGCCCTTTGCATGTGGTCGTATTCCCTTTGGGGGTCACCTGCTCAGTGTGAATGGGGCTGATGCCAAAATTGGGTGGGGCTTGAGCTGCCAGCGGTGTGAACTGAAGGAGCGTCTCCACCCCAATTGTTCAACCCGGACACTGAGGTCCAGCTCCGAGGGCCTCCTGGTGGTTCGCACTCTGCGAGGTTACAGGGAACCAGGCAGAGGGCCTTCTCGGTAGTGGCGCCTGCCCTGTGGAAAGCCCTCCCTTCATCAGATGTCAAGGAAATAAACAACTATCTGATTTTTAGAAGGCATCTGAAGGCAGCCCTGTTTAGGGAAGTTTTTAATGTTCAATGTTTTATCGCTTTATTATTATTATTATTATTATTATTATTATTATTATTATTCTGTTAAGAGCCATCCAGAGTGGTTGGGGAAACCCACCCAGATGGATGGGCTAAAAATAATTTATTATTATTATTATTATTATTATTATTATTATTATTATTACAGTGGTACCTCGGTCTATGAACAGTCCTGTTAACAAACTATTTGGGCAACGAACTCCACAAACTTTGCCTCGGAAGCCAAACGGAAGCCGAACGGTGGAAGGGCACAAGCAGTGGGAGGCCTCATTGGGGAAAGCGCGCCTCGGTTTAAGAACGCTTTGAAGAAGAAGAAGAAGAAGAGAAGAGTTTGGATTTGATATCCCGCTTTATCACTACCCGAAGGAGTCTCAAAGCGGCTAACATTCTCCTTTCCCTTCCTCCCCCACAACAAACACTCTGTGAGGTGAGTGGGGCTGAGAGACTTCAAAGAAGGGTGACTAGCCCAAGGTCACCCAGCAGCTGCATGTGGAGGAGCGGAGACGCGAACCCGGTTCACCAGATTACGAGTCTTCCGCTCTTAACCACTACACCACACTGGCTCTTGGTTTAAGAACGGACTTCCGGAACGAATTAAGTTTGTAAATCGAGGTACCACTGTATTATTATTATTATTATTATTAAACTTTTTTTCATTACAAGCAAAGGCTACGGAAAACGTGCTTCTTCATTCTTATATATACAAGGACCGTGGCAATCCTTTCACCTGTCCTTAAGCCACATTGGTATCAAATACTCTCACAATCTCTCTGCAGCCCGTGGATAATACGTCTTCCCTGTGAAACGCTGGTAGATTTAAAAAGAAGTTGAAAAAGAACGGCCACCATTTTCCGAGAAGAGGACCTATTAGGAAAACAAAATCCTCTCGAATGACAGAGCTGCATCTGGCTTTTGAGTGGGTACCGGTTTTCCAGTGGAGCTGATGCCTTTCAGGTTTAATCCATCTGTCAGGGCTGATGGGCGACTCTTAAAGGAAAACAGTGCGCCAAGCAGTGGGTGAAAAGAGAATGAAGGGTGTTAGCGAGATATGTTACCTGCGCGTTGACAGCTAATGTATCTTTCTTTGCATCGCTGCACCTTCGTCCTCTTTTGTTGCCTGATAAAAAACAGAATCATTATGGACATTCCCAGAGACAGCTTGGTAAACATAGACAATATATTAAGTTCTAAGCTCCATCTGACAGGACCTTAGCTCAGGAAAAATGCAGTACAGTCACCAGATCCGGCCCCCGCCCCGCAAGATACAGTCCACTCTCCCACCAAAACATGTACATAAGAACACTGTCAAAAGAACAGATGGACTGCGTGTTCTGGATCTGAATAGGTAGCTGGAGGAACCATACATTTAAAAATAATAATAATAATAATAATAATAATAATAATAATAATAAAGATTGGCTCAGCCAAGGAGTCCCCCTGGATAATATTGAGAGTCTGCTCCTTCTAGTCCCATCAAAGCAAGTCCACCCCCTTTGTGGTCCACTGGGCCCAAGGCAGACCATCAGCAACGTATCATGAATTTTCAAGGCTTTGGTGACTCCTTGGTTGTAGCCCCAGAGAGAAAAAATGGCAGGATTATTGAGCATTTGGAGGTGGGTCTCCATAAAATGTTGTTGACGGTCAGAAATTGCACAGGCCTGGCTTATTGCCGCTTCCCTTCAGGCTCATTTTATCACTTTGCTAAGATATTTAAAAAGACAACAATGACAAAACCACAGATCCCATTGAGGAGAGCCCTGCTGTATCATTCTGCGTGCAAAGAGAGTGTTGTGATGCTCATCATACTTGGGGGCTTCCCATAGCGTCTGGTTGGCCCCTGTGAGAACAGAATGCTGGACTAGAGGAGACATTGGCTGGATCCAGCAGGCTATTCTTACGTTCTTCCTCCAAAGAACCATCCATTCCAGCATTCTGCTTACTACAATGACCCATGAGAAGCCCATGGGATGCCCACACACCCTACAGGTGATACTCAAAAAATTAGAATATCGTGGAAAAGTTCATTTATTTCAGGAATTCAATTTAAAAGGTGAAACTAACATATGAGATAGACTCATGACATGCAAAGTGAGAGATGTCAAGCCTTTATTTGTCATAATTGTCATGACTGTGGTGTACAGCTGATGAAAACCCCAAATTCACAATCTCAGAAAATTAGAATATTAAATGAAATCAACAAAAGGATTACAAATAGATCAATATTGGACCTCTGAAAAGTAGAAGCATGCATATGTACTCAGTACTTGGTTTGGGCCCCTTTTGCATCAAGTACTGCCTCAATGCGTTGTGGCATGGATGCTATCAGGCTGCGTCACTGCTGAGGTGTTATGGAAGACCAGGATGCTTCAATAGCGGCCTTCAGCTCTTCAGCATTGCTCGGTCTCATGTCTCTCATCTTTCTCTTGACAATGCCCCATAGATTCTCTATGGGGTTTAGGTCAGGCGAGTTTGCTGGCCAATCAAGCACAGTTATCCCATGGGCATTGAACCAGGTTTTGGTACTTTTGGCAGTGTGGGCGGGTGCCAAGTCCTGCTGGAAAATGAAGTCAGCATCCCCATAAAGCTCATCTGCGGAAGGAAGCATGAAATGCTCCAAAATCTCCTGGTAGACGGCTGCGTTTAACCCTGGACTTAATAAAGCACAGTGGACCAACACCAGAAGATGACATGGCTCCCCAAATCAACACAGACTGTGGAAACTTCACACTGGACTTCAAGCATCTGGCATTGTGTGCCTCCCCATTCTTCCTCCAGACTCTGGGTCCTTGGTTTCCAAATGAGATGAAAAAGTTGCTCTCATCAGAAAAGAAGACTTGAGACCACCGAGCAACAGACCAGTTCTTTTTTCCTGTAGCCCAGATAAGACGCTTCTGACGTTGTTTCTTGTTCAGGAGCGGCTTGACAAGAGGAATATGACATCTAAAGCCCATCTCCAGGATCCGTCTGTGTGTGGTGGCTCTGGATGCACTAACTCCAGCCTCAGTCCACTCCTTGTGAAAGTCCCCAACACGTTTGAATGGTCCTTTCCTGATAATCCTCTCCAGGCTGCATTCATCCCTGCTGCTTGTGCACCTTTTTCTTCCACATTTCCCCCCTCTGCATAACGTTCCATTAATGTGCTTTGATACAGCACTTTGGGAACATCCAACTTCTTCCGCAATTACGTTTTGAGGCTTTCCCTCCTTATGGAGGGTCTCAATGATGGTTTTCTGCACAGTTGTCAGGTCAGCAGCCTTCCCCATGATTGTGATTCCTACTGAACCAGACTGGGAGACCATTTAAAGGCTCAGGAACTGCACCTTTTCACAATATTCTAATTTTCTGAGATTGTGAATTTGGGGTTTTCATCAGCTGTACGCCACAGTCATGACAATTATGACAAATAAAGGCTTGACATCTCTCGCTTTGCATGTCATGAGTCTATCTCATATGTTAGTTTCAACTTTTAAATTGAATTCCTGAAATAAATGAACTTTTCCACGATATTCTATTTTTTTGAGTATTACCTGTATCTGCTCTTGGAGGTAACTGGAGGCACTGAACCTGGAGGTAATATATAGCTACCATGACTGGTAGCAATTGATACCCTTAGCTACCATGAATTTGCCTAATGTCCTTGGTCAACTGGTGTCCCAGTTATGCCCCTTCTTTGCCTTTGGGGCACTCTTTCTTTCACCAAATAGGAGTTTAGGGAAGACCTGGGGTGCAGAAGAATACTAATTGATTATTGATTTATTAAATTTATATCTTCCCACCCTTACTCCCAAGTTCTTGGCTCATTATGTAACACTGTGAGTGGTCAGCAGTCTGAGGATGTGAATTATTAAGATTTAGCATGGTGATTGTTGAATGAAAGATTTAATCGTTTTTTCTGTAATGCTTAAGGGATTCTCATTACAATGTATTTTCTAATAATAATAATAATAATAATAATAATAATAATTTATTTATACCCCGCCCATCTGGCTGGGTTTCCCCAGCCACTCTGGGCGGCTTTCAACAGAGCATTAAAATACAATAATAGCTGTATTTTGATGTTCTGTCTTGATGTATATGATTTAGTCTTGTGCCTCTTTGTTCTTTCTCTTGTGTAAATTGTCTAGAGATATTTATTGCTGTTGAATTGTTACCTACAATGTGGAATTATTATTATTGGGCTGTGCTTTTGTGGGTTTTTTTGTTTAAAAAGCTTTATTTCACTATAAACAGAATGGCCAACTATCTTGCAGAGAACATGTGAATAACTTGCTTGTTCTGGAAAAGCTCAGCTATTGAATTGTTTTGCATTTGATCAAAAGTTTTGTCTCTTAATTGTGTAGAGATTCAATATTATTGGGTTTTGAATGTGAAATTCGTGTTGTATTTCTTACAGATTCCTGTGTAAAAAAAAAAAAGAGCTTCCTGTTGAAACATAAAATGGTACATTAAATAAATATATAAAGCAACACACTAGGCAACACTGCTTTCTGCTTTGTTGTTACCTAGGGCTTGCTGTTGGGGCCCCTTGATAGATTGCAAAACGTAGACCAGTGACCTGCTTTTATCTCCATAGCCATTTGCAATTAGAGTTTTGCGCATGGAAAATATGGAAAGAAGCAAAACAAAGGACAATTCTTCTTTGATCAGCATAAACACAGCATACTCAATATGCAAAATCCATATGAAATATAAATTGTAGCTGCAGGCACAAAGTTCAGCACAGCCTCAATAAAATGCAGACTTAACACAATATGGTTGGCGGTGGGAGGGGTGCAGAACTGCAATAGGAACCATTAAGTAGACATAGCAAGGTTGAGGCCATTTTGTCATTCCAATAGAATAAAACAAGGGAAGGCTGCAGTTCCTTGTTAGACCTTCGGCCACAAAGCAGATGCTTTCATTTCCTAGCATCTCCAGGAAGGGCTGTGAAAGACTCCAACCCAAAACCTGGGGAGCCACTGCCAGGCAGTGTACATACCCTTCAACATTTCTCTGATGAAAATTGGGACGTCCCATTCCATGATGGTAATTTTACCATTTATACCCCACACATCTTACTCGGTTGCCCCAGACACTCTGGGCAGCTTCCAACATATATAGAAACATAATAAAACATTAAACATTTTTTAAAAAACTTCTCTTTGCAGAATTGCCTTCAGACGGCTCGGGGGTCGGATAACTCCATACCCTCCGACATTTCTCCATTGAAAATAGGGACATCCTAAGGCAGTGATGGCTAACCTTGACACTCCAGATGTTTTGGAACTACAACTCCCATCATCCCTAGCTAACAGGATCAGTGGTCAGGGATGATGGGAGTTGTAGTCCCAAAACATCTGGAGTGTCAAGGTTAGCCATCACTGAAAAGTGGGACATTCTGGGATCAGAAAAAGGGACAGTAAATCCAGGACTGTCCCTGGAGAACAGGGGCTCTTGGGAGGGTCTGAGTGTAGACAGTATTGAGGTAAATGAATCCTGGGTTTCCTGTGTGCCTATAAAGTGGTTTTCAACTCAAGAAAGCTGGCTGTGGAACAGGCTAACTCCATTTTGCACCAAGAGAGGTTGGGTGACTCAAGTCACTCTCTGCACTGGGACCTGTCATGAGACAAAGGTTCTTAAGAGCAGAAGCAGTAAAGTAGTGAGGCCTACAAGGCCTACACCATCATTTCCAGCCTGCTAGCTGTAACTGTTAGCAGTAAACTGCCACGTCACTGTGACTCATGACTCATCTTGGGTGCCCTATAAAAGTAGCAAGCCTTCTCTATGGGCCTCACTCTCTGTGTGTGTCAGTCAGTCAGTGCTTGTGTGTCTCGCCCAGTGTGTGCATCTGTTGCTGCTGCTATGTAAAGCTAAGTCAGACAGCGGCTCCAGGACTCCAGTTAATCAGCAATTAAGATCTGTGCCTCTGTGAAGACTAAGGAAGCTGTCATGGGCACTCTGTGTATGCTCTTTAACTATGCTGTTTCTGAACAAGTTTATTTTCTTCAGTAAAGTTTTATTCTGCTTATGAAGAAGACCCTGCTTGATTAATTTACTGCTGTGTGACAGGACCTTCATCTGTCATGAGAGATCGGTGGAATTTTAGCTCTCCATTGATGTCCCAACAAGCAGGATTTGAGCATGAGAGATGTGGTTCCCAACAACTGGTCTTCAGACGTAGTCCTGCCCCCAGCTATGGAGGCAAAGCATAGCCTTATGGCTAGTAGCCATTATAGTGTGTGCATGTATGTAGGTTTTCTATCATCTCCAACTCTGCGAGAAGCAAAGCTACAGGGAACCAGGCAGAGGGCCTTCTCGGTAGTGGCACCCGCCCTGTGGAACACCCTCCCATCAGAGGTTAAAGGGATCAACAACTACATGACATTTAGAAAATACCTGAAGGCAGCCCTGTTTAGGGAAGTTTTTAATCTGTGATGTGTTAATGTATTTTAATGTCTGCTGGAAGCCGCCCAGAGTGGCTGGGGAGACCCAGCCAGATGGGCGGGGTACAAATAATAAATTATTATTATTATTATTATTATTATTATTATTATTATGTATGCAGGTAGAGAGTAAGGCCTTCCCATGCGCTTCTTGAGGGTGAATAATATTGATCAATACACTTTCCTTGCCCTTTTGCAGTAGTCTTCATCTGGGCTCAGCAAAATGGAAAAGATTAATCCATCATTCTTCTCTCCCCTCCTTTCCTCCCCTGTCCCCTATTCACTCCTCTGTATCAGTTTGCTCTATTGATTTCTTACCCTTCCCAGCTCTAGTGGTTGTGGACCAACAAAGCTACAAGCACATCAGGCACATCACAGTCAAATTTACCAAACCACACACACATACACACATCTCTTGGCAGATCTCATGGTGTTGACTGGAAAAATGACTTTAACAGGATATTACAGCGCTCTCGCAATATTTCCAGTGTGCAGCAACATTATAGTTGGTGTTAAACTTTATTACCAGGCCTGTGATAAAATTAGTTCAATATTGGTTGCTTTTATAATGTGCTTTTACAATTGCAACACGGGATAATGTGATAGTAAAATAAAATAATAAAAAGGTCAGGACTTGGAGGCGGGAGCAGAGAGCCGCATGAAGGAAAGGTACGAGAGGAGGTAACCTTTTGCTTCCCCCCTAGAAGGACTGCGTGGCTGGCTGCTTGGAACCCTGCAACGTTTCAACTTGCTGGTGAAATCAAATTATTGAAAATAATCGTGCAATCCTACACATGCAAATCTCATTGAGTTGCATGGAACCCGCGCCACAGAAGATGCTGGTATGAAATTCAGCAACAGAGGACAAAATTCCTGTATATACATAAATATGCATAGAAGATTGTGATACAGAGCCAAAGAAAAGTTATCCCTGCCAGAATCCATCACTTCTTTCCAATTTGCCACCTAAATTGAAAGGCAACCTAATATTAATATCGCTATTATAATTCATCACTTCAGATCAGGGATGGGGAATGAGGTGTTACTGGTCAGGGATTTTGGAAGATGGAGGCCAGCAACACCTAGAGTAGTGCTTCCCAAACTTGGGTCTCCAGCTGTTTTTGGACTACAGTTCCCATCATCCCTGACCACTGGTCCTGCTAGCGAGGCATGGTGGGAGTCAAAAAACAAATGGCGACCCAAGTTTGGGAAACATTGATCTAGAGGGTCACCAGCTCCCCCATCTCTGCTTTACTTCAGCCTCTTCTAACTTTGGGTCCCCAGATGTTGTTAGAGTGCTATTCCTATCAGCCTCAGCCAGCATGGCCCACTAGTCAAGGATGATGGGAATTGTAGTCCAACAACATCTGAGGACCAAGGTTGGGAATGGTGCTGTAATAAAGCCATGTCTTCTATCATTCCCCTCCCCACCCTCCTCCAACGATGCACTGGCCACTTAGCTTTGTCCATGAAGTACAGTCCCTCAAGGGGAAGGATACAAATGGAAGGAAGGAAGAAGACACTCCAAACAAGTCATGAGAAGAAGAACAGGGCAAAAGATGAGGACCAGAAGTTCCAGAAGGCAGATCTAGAATGGGAAGCAAATCTAATCATGTTCAGTAGAGCCCACAAAGCTATCTAGGCGTGTTTTGCAGCTAGCCATGTTTGTTCAGAAATAAGTCTTACTGTAGCTGGTAGAGCTTGGATTGCAGCCTTAGAGCAGTAGTGGGAAAGCGCTAGCTCTCCACATGAGGCTGGACTACAACTCCCATCATGCCTGACCCATTGGCTATGCTAGCTGGGGCTGATGGGAACTGGAGTCCAACAAAAACATCTGACGAGACACAAGTTTCACATCATTACCTTCAAAGCATAAACCAGCCTGGATGGATGGATGGCGGTTGTGAAAGGTCCCACTGGACATAAAATGCTTAAGGATGTGCAGCCAGATCCTATACTCCTTTAACTCAATGGTAGAGCCCCACTGAGTTCAATGGCACCTACTCCCCAATTAAATGTGTGTATATGATTGCAGCACTCAGAGCTCAAAGCAGTCATTTGTGACTGATGGTCTTGAGCCACTGGAGCGTTTTTTCCTTTTGTGACTGGCATAACCATAATGTGTAGGAGGAGGTTTCGGCTGGGGGTGGTGTGCGCGCGACTGGAGGAAACAACGGGAAAACCACATTTAGTAGCTCAGCCGCTCTGTTGCAAGGACACAGGACAGCTCTGCTGTAGCTAGTTCTGTCCTGCTGTGTTACATCACATCAGGTGGTCTTTGTCAGCCGCAGTAGCTGATCAAAGGACAAGTAATTGGCTCTAACCCTGTGGTTAACATTTAAAGGAGAAAGCACGCATTCCCCCCCCCTTTTCCAGAAGGCCTTTTGAGGCCACAGAGCCTTGGGAGAGGGGCGGGAAGAGCAGGAGGAGCCTGCAAGGAAGAAGATCTGATCCATGCAAAAAGAATTACCTGTTTATCTTCAATAGTAACCAAGTTTTCCAATGTAAAATAAAAAAGATGTTAATGCTGAAGATCAGGTTGTGTGTCTTCTGTGGTCAGAGCCAGGGAGCCCCTTGTACACACATGATATGCCACAAGATAGCTAGCTAGTTTTTGAGTTCATGTTAATTTGTAGAGTGCATTTGGAAGTATCATGTAACTCTGTTTTTCAAATGTGGTGTCTGAGAATGAAGAGATCAGTATGTATCTGAGTTTTTCTGTGCGTTTTCAGATACATACTGATCTCTTCATTCTCAGACACCACATTTGAAAAACAGAGTTACAGTATTTTCCTGCGTATAAGACTACTTTTTAACCCAGGAAAATCTTCTCAAAAGTCGGGGGTCGTCTTATATGCCGGGTCGTATTTCTTATACAGTGAGTATATCCCAAACTCTATATTTTAACTGGGAAAGTTGGGGGTCGTCTTATACGCCCAGTCGTCTTATATGCCGGAAAATATGGTACATTTGAAAAATATAGTTACATGAACTCAAAAACTAGCTGACGAAGACATCCATATCGAAACAGGGCCCTGTCCTGGTTGCTTTTCCTGAATCGACTCTTCACTCCGGCTTTACTTATAAAATGAACCTTTTGAATTTGAAGTTGTAATTTTTAATTTGAAGTTGTATTTTTCATTTGAAGCTACACATATTATTGTGAACTTGAAATTGTTTGTCTTATTTGAATTGACATTCTCTGCTTAAGACTGTAATTCTTAACAGAATACATACTTTTATTTAACTACAACTCACGAGTAGGATTTATTCCTAGTATTGAAATTTCTGGCCAGAGCTCTTGGTGTGTAACTAATAAAAACAAAACTAATAACAATTCCAATTTATTTAACAAGATAGCTAGCATCTTGCAAGTATATCTGTTCTCGGTTGTCGCTCTTCTCATCTCAGAGTCTGAGGCTGCATTCAGACAGAACTTTCTCCCGATTTTCCTTACCTTGATAATTCCTGCATTTTATGTGATCATTCACACAACATAAAAGCCACCTCTGGAGATCTAGCAAAAGTTTAGAGCTCATTTCTATGTTAATTGTTTCCGGGTGGGCGGGGGCGGGAATGCTTTGCAACCCTGCTTACTCAGTAAATTGCGGGAGTTCTGCATTGTAATTTCAAGTGACAAAATCTGAGCCAGAATCCCACTGCACCGCTCAAATATTAGGATGGCACAGAACACTAGTAATGATCATTTTCCTTTCGCTTCTTCAGTCTTTGCACGCATGCACACAAACGCACACACACAAATGGAGAAGAGGGCAAAGGTCAACACCTTGGAGGGGCTGCTTACGGCTTCAACAACATTTCGTGATTAAGAAAGTGGCAGAATTCTGCCTTGTTTAATAGGAATATTCCTCCAGTAATTCCTGTTGGCTTAGCCAGTTTTGCCCATCTGTAACTGACTCCTCCTCTGCTCTCATAGAATATTTTTGGCAGGGATGAACCTGTTGTAAGCAAAATTTTACTTGGAAAGGCATAAAGTTGGGTCCGGTTTTCCCAAGGGGGAGTCCGGATTTTTCTCCCTGGGAAGAGCTGGAATTTTAGAGCTTTTCCCTTCGTGCCACAGACAGAGTCCACACCAGAGTTATCAAAAGCAAAGCACAGCTTCCCATTTATTGAATCTGTTGCAACAGAGGTTTCCCATCACGTAGCAGGTACGATGAGGAGAACCCAGAACAATGGTGTGCCAGCTCCTATATAGACTTTGAAATTCCCCCCCTTCGGCTCAAGACCACCCCCCTTGTACATCATACATACATCACAAAAAGAGGTGTAACCCAGGACCACTCCTTAGATACATCACAGCTACATCATAGAAAAGGCGTATCCAGTCAGAAATCTGAGTGTGTTGTTTACCTCCTGACTGCCACTTCATATGATAATGTCTTATCTGGTTGCCCTTCCTGGGCAGTCTGGCCATTCCTTTTGAGATTGTGATTAGTTTATTTCTGAGACAATGGAAAGGTTTTCTCACTCCCTTGCAGAGGAACACCTGGTCATCCCTCCTCGACCCCTCCCAGACAAGCATTTCTGGAGAACAAAAGGTTTCCTGCCTTGGCAGGGAAGGCAAAGGCAGACTTAACTACTGTCCTTTGTAAGTCAATTGGGCCATCTGATACCTGGCCAGCTAGGAGTCAAAATTGTGTCAGGGGTCAAATGGTTTCAGGACTGTGCTTCAGACATGAGGCCTTGTTTTGCTTGGCACACTAATAAGAATATATATATATATATATATATAAAATACCTAAAATTCCTATAACAAACCCCTTCGACTTTTGCTTTTACACAAAGGTTTAAAACAAATAAAGGAAGGGAAACTCAGGGCTGATGCAATTAGAGGGCTCGGGAGGAGCAAGGCAAATGTCATCTCACTCAGAGCACAATCTGCTCCCAAAAGACAGCAGAAGACATCAAAGCTGCAAGAACGTCAGATCAAATAAATCCCCATTTGGAAGCTTCACTTGAAGGGTTGAAGATGCAATCAATTGTCACTCAAATCTCTCAAATTAATCAAAGGTGCGCACTGTCCTTATAGACACACTTCTGATTTTATCACTATATCATCTATATCTATCTATCTATCTATCTGTCTGTCTGTCTGTCTGTCTGTCTGTCTAGTAAAGGTAAAGGGGACCAATATAGTGAGGGTGGCTGCTTAATGTCAAGAGGCAGGGAGTTCCAAAGCACATCCGCTGCCACACTAAAATATCAGCTCCTTGCAATTGTTTCCTATTATATTCACCTGGAGGGACCCAGGTGGCGCTGTGGGTTAAACCACTGAGCCTAGGGCTTGCTGATCAGAAGGTCGGCGGTTCGAATCCCTGCGACGGGGTGAGCTCCCGTTGCTCAGTCCCAGCTCCTGCCCACCTAGCAGTTCGAAAGCACATCAAAGTGCAAGTAGATAAATAGGAACCGCTCTGGCGGGAAGGTAAACGGCGTTTCCATGCGCTGCTCTGGTTCACCAGAAGCGGCTTAGTCATGCTGGCCACATGACCCGGAAGCTGTACGCCGGCTCTCGGCCAATAAAGCGAGATGAGCGCCGCAACCCTAGAGTCGGACACCACTGGACCTAATGGTCAGGGGTCCCTTTACCTTACTATATTCACCTGGAGGGGGAATTGATGTTATGCAGGATGTGAGCCTGTGATGTTATGGGTGTGTGTGTGATCTACTTAAAACATCAGCTCCATATCTCCACCTCCTCTTCCTCTGTCCATTTATACGCAATGAAGGAGGTGATATCGTCATGCCTTCTCCCTGCTTCACTTCATTGGCTGCTGCTTGAATTGCTGGCAAAATGATGCTCTAGGTCAGATTAAAGCCTGCTTCACTTCTTCACAGTTCAGCCATCCCTACCATCACAAAGGAATCAGATATTCTGCGCCAGGCACAAAGGATTTCCAGGGGCACATGGGAATTCTCCGAGAGTTTTCTTTTTAAAGCACTGCCGGGTAATTTTATGCCTCTCCATCACTCTCGCTGCCAATAATCTATTTCCTCCCATAAAGGTTATATAAATCCAGCAGGCCCTTCATTTCTTGAGATACTCCTGTTTATGCAAGCTGTCTGGGAAACTCTCTCACATCGGCCCCAAATTGAACAAGTGCTTTGATAGCAAGAAATGTGCCCCGGCTGAAAATAATCTGCCGCGTTTTGTTAATACAGACTCAATCTGCTGAATCATATCATTGGTGTCAGCTGCTTCCGAATTGGCGAGACCTCCTGGGGTCACCCCAATTTGAATTTAGAACACTTTGGCATTGCGCTGCCTCTCAGGGCCAGGTCTACGAAAAGGTGCAGGGAGAGAGAATCCTTAAAGCCAGCTTTACTGGGGGAAAGGTTCTTACGGGGTGAAATCCTGCTTCCCGTGCAGCATGTATCATGTCACCCAAGGTCTAGGAGGGAACCCTACAGTTTTGTGAAGGTTAAATGGGTTATGCACACATAGTGACACTTTGCACAAAATGCAAAAAAAAGTCAGAGCTCTTTATTGCATCCAGCTTTGCTTGCACAAAGGGACGCAGGTGGCGCTGTGGGTTAAACCACAGAGCCTAGGGCAGTGATGGCTAACCTTGACACTCCAGATGTTTTGGAACTACAACTCCCATCATCCCTAGCTAACAGGACCAGTGGTCAGGGATGATGGGAGTTGTAGTCCCAAAACATCTGGAGTGTCAAGGTTAGCCATCACTGGCCTAGGGCTTGCAGATCAGAAGGTCGGCGGTCGAATCCCTGCAACGGGGTGAGCTCCTGTTGCTCGGTCCCAGCTCCTGCCCACCTAGCAGTTCGAAAGCACGTCAAAGTGCAAGTAGATAAATAGGAACCGCTCCGGCGGGAAGGTAAACGGCGTTTCCGTGCGCTGCTCTGGTTCGCCAGAAGTGGCTTTGTCATGCTGGCCACATGACCCAGAAGCTGTACGGCGGCTCTCGGCCAATAAAGCGAGATGAGCGCCGCAACCCCAGAGTCGGACACGACTGGACCTAATGGTCAGGGGTCCCTTTACCTTTACCTTGCTTGCACAAAGCTTACACAGAGGTTAGATTATGCCTGTTCTCTACTGATTTGCTTGTGTGTTGGCTATACATCTTTATGACCTTATTCATTCATCAAACACTTTCCAGCAGATTTCCTCATCGTTTTCCCAACTGCAAAAAGTCATTTTTTCAAAAGTGTGCTTCTTGTGCTTTAATCCACTTTAATTGTGCATACCTCGATTTACGGTATGTGATTGGAATTCTCCTACAAAAATCACGATGATCTGCAGTCAACCTTAGACAATAGGAGAGAAACAGTCCTTTCCAGAAGAAGACAAGGGGCAGGGGAGTCATTTTTTTAAACCAATGCCCAACCTTGCAACTGTTGGATGTGTGCAGTGATCTTTTATCAAAGCTCGCTTGCTTAAAGGCCTTGATGACTGGTGGCAGCAACTGTTGAGGGTATACCACTGACTTGGGCAAGAGCTGAAATGAGTGAGCATGTATTTGGCCTGAAGAGAACAATGGCATGCAGCCGGAAAAGGATAAGGAAGCTTGAGTTTCTGTGGTTTCCTGGGAAGGAGGAGCTGTAGCAAGCGGGAATGTCGGCTGCTGGGTGTCATGGTGGAGACAGAGGAGTGGTAGGAGGCACCAGCCAGGGAACCCCCTAAGGAACCCCCAGGGGAAGAAGGCTCAGAGCCAGGGGATTGGTGGTGGGATGACGGTGAGTGGCCAGAGAGAGAAGGAGCAGGCTGAGAGGAGGAGGTGTCAGCAGAAGAGGAGATGGGGTTTAGTGAACAGGAAGAAGCTGGAGCAGAGAGCAGTTCAGACTCTTGAGTCTGAAGCAGAGGCTGGAGGGGCCAAAAGGCAAAGTGGAAACTGGCTACTGAAGAATCCAGGGAGTCTCCCCATCCTGCTGTGACCAGCTTCTCTTCCTACCTGGTCTCCTAGAACACGCAGAAAAATGAAACGGGCATTACAGAGGGTGGTTGTGTGTAGACACAGTCTGAGACTGTGTGGGAAAGACCCTGGAAAGGAGGAGTCCTAGAGAAGGAGGAGGAGGAGGAGGAGGAGGAGGAGGAGGAGGAGGAGGAGTTTGGATTTGATATCCCGCTTTATCACTACCCGAAGGAGTCTCAAAGCGGCCGACATTCTCCTTTCCCTTCCTCCCCCCAACAAACACTCTGTGAGGTGAGTGGGGCTGAGAGACTTCAGAGAAGTGTGACTAGCCCAAGGCCACCCAGCAGCTGCATGTGGAGGAGCGGGGATGTGAACCTGGTTCACCAGATTACGAGTCCACCACTCTTAACCACGACACCACGCTGGCACTGGGAAGGTGGAGATCTTCAGTCCTGACAACTGCTTCATCAGGGCAAGACTTCCTAGCAAGAATTGCTGACACCACCAGGCCTGAGCTGTGGTTGTTTCCTTGCATAAAGAGTTAACTTCACTAGCCTTGGGTGAGTTATTGCTTTGTTGATGACCTATGCCTGGCTCCAGCCCTGACAGTGGGGGAGGGAGCTGCATCAACTGATACTGCCGTAAAGGCCAACACTGCCTGCCTGGAAGCTTGCCTGCTCCCCTGAAGTTCAAGTCATGTATTTGTAAATAAGCAGATATGGAAGCATCCTAAGTTTCCAGCTGTTTCTTTTGCAAGGACACTGTGTTGATGAGATTCAATGCCAGGCTGCATCAACAGAAGCGTCCAGGTCAAGAGAAGGAAAAATACCGCTCTATTTTGCCTTGGTCAGACCACACCTGGAATACTTTCTCCAGTTCTGGGCACCACAATTTAAGAATGATATTGAGAAGCTGGAGCGTCCACAGAAGAGGGCGACCAAAATAATCAAGAGTCTGGAAACCAAGCTTTACCATGAATGAGTTAGGTATGTGTAGCCTAGAGAAGACCAAGAGGTGATATGATAGTCCTCTTCAAATATCTGAAGGGCTGTTATGTGGAACATGGAGCAAGCTTTCTGCTCCAGAGAGTAGGACCAGAACCAATGGAGTGATGCTTCAAGAAGGGAGTTTCCAACTAAACATCAGGAAGAACTTTGTAACAGTTAGAGCTATTCGACAGTGGAACGGACTCCCTCAGAAGGTGGTGGACTCTCCGCTATTGGAGATTTTTAAGCAGAGGTTGGATGTCCACCTGCCAGGGATTCTTCATTTAAAATTCCTGCATTGCAGGGAGTTTGACTCGATGACCCTCGGTCACCTACAATTCTATGTGTGATAGCCTGGGATTCAGACTCAGATGCTGAACCTGAGGGATCCCAGCCTGCACAGGATTCCCCGTCTCCAGAACCAGCAGACCCGGGGCTAGGGCCTGAGTCGGAAGGGTCCTCACCTGTGCTGGATCCTCAGGTGCAGGCATCTGCTGAGTCTGCTCTGGCTCCTGATGGGATGGAGGACCCATTGCCTGCAGGTGCTCCACTCCCAGCCCTGTCAGGGGAAGCTGAGGTTGCCTCTGGGTCCGGTAACCCTCCAGCCTCTCCTGAGCTGCAGAGGCTCAGGGCAGAGAGGCGAAGGGAACTGAGTTCCCGCAGGAGGAGTGCTCGCCTCCAAGCCAGGAGAGGCGAGTCACCAGAGGATCGGGGCTGCCCTATGCCTCGGGGCAGATAAAAGCCAGCCAGCCCCAGCCCCAAGTTGCAGGAGCAACATTGTTGGTGACCAGTTCCTGCTTGAAACCTGTCCTGCTTTCCTGCCTGAGCTCCTGACCCACCCTGGTTCCCTGCTTGCCTACCTGTCCCCGACTTTGCCTGACCCTCTGCCCTGCACCCAGCTTCAGCGACCACGGACGTTGTACCTCTGACCATGGACCGGACTTGGACCTCGCCTTTTGGGTAACCCACAGGACCAGCACACTATTGTATTTTAATATTCTGTTGGAAGCCACCCAGAGTGGCTGGGGAAACCCAGCCAGATGGGCAGGGTATAAATAATAAATTATTATTATTATTATTATTATTATTATTATTATTATTTATTATGGTTCCATGATGCCGGAAGAACACAAAACATGCCATTAAAGGGTTGCCGGCAGCTTACAAAGTCAATCTCCAGCTCGTAACATTAAGTTCCCAATTTCCTAGCACCTGGAATCTGGTGTGGATTTTTGGCTGACATGAAATCATCATCTTCCAGAGTCTTTCAGCATCCACCCTCATTTTTGTCAATAGGACGCTCAAGGATGTTGCCGTGTTAAACAGCTACAAAGATGTGGCTCTGGAGAGCCCTGTGTATCATGTCACCCTGCCTAGAAGCGGCTTCTCCTTCTGCCTGCTTGGAGCCCTGTGCCCCGTAATGAAGGATGATACAGTAAAGCTACAAAACAGGTAGTAAAAGATCATCATTATGGCTCTGAGAGGGACCATCATAAGGCTTAAGCACTAAAATAATTAGTATTGATCTGCTCCAATAAATTAGAGCTGAGAGGGTTCAACGGACTGAGCTTGCCTAGAGGGCCCCGTGCTCAAAATAGCTGCTTGCTGTTTCCATTTCAGCTACTAAGGACTGTTTGCAATCAGCAAAGAGTGCTCCAAGAAAAGGGCGAGGTTGGAGAGGCTTCCTTTCCCACCAGGGACTTGGAGAATGATTAATTCACTAGGTACTTTCAGATCATCCCCAGAGAGAACGGGTCACTTTGCCTCTCCCTCTGCGAATACACACTTGTGGAACCACAGGTAAAATCGGATAGAGAACTGGAAGGGAGTTTGCAGGCCCCAGGAATAATAGTTTTTGAACTTTTCAAATTTTCACAAGTAAGTTTCTAGACCTCATGGTTGAGGAAATAACAGCAGACAATTTATGTTTGAATTCTGGAGGGAAAGGCTGGGGTGGGGGGCTTTTTATGAAATCCAGAAGTCTTAACCCCGACTCCATCCAATTAGAGTCCTCCCCCATGCTTATTTAATAGTGTTTTTTTTTTTAAGGAAGCCATTATTAAAGGTAAGGTGAACATACAAATCAGATCATTTCATAGAATCATAGAATTGTACAGTTGGAAGGGACATGAGGGCCATCTAGTCCAGCCCCCTGCAATGCAGGAATCTTTTGCCCAAGCATGAAAATAATGTGATGTTTTTCTCTCTGTAGACTTCGTAGAGTCTATGTGACTGGTTCTGAGATATTTCCCACAAAAGATAACGAGAATACTAATGTGGTGGGCTGGATATCCCTTGGGATAATCTAGCCCTACCATTATATAGTTGTGAGACTGGCCTCTAGAAAAGAGGACAGCTGAAATGGTCAAATCAGTTTCTTTAGTTATGTAAACAGCAGATCTGTCATATCCCCTTGGTTATGTAAGCTAAGGGCTTGTTCCATGTTGCTATGGAAACTAAATGCCTGAAGACTCATCTGGAAGTGAGAGGCAGCATGGCAAAAGAGAGCCATGTCTTTCTTTCCCCTTCCCTGGCTGTAGGCAATATCATTCAGGTGTCTTCTGTGTGAGAAACAGAGCAATTGACTGGCAGGCTTGGCATGACTGAAGGCTCATCCATACTGTCATTTAATGTGGTTCCTGCACCACCGTTGATTCTCCTTTGTTGATGCAAAATTCTGGGGTCCACGAGCTTCCCCAAGGTTCGTGTTTCCTTTTGGAAATGAGGGACAGCGGAGACTGTAGTGTCTTTATGCTGTATGGTTTATTTACACAGGTATACAACCTACGATGAAGGGGCTTCCAGCATTAAACTCCAAGAGGGTTCTTCTTCCTGGGTGGCCACCGAGGAGTCAAACTGTCAACCCCCATTGTGCTCTGACCATCCTTATTCTCCAGCTTGTCACTGCTTACCAACTGAAACATCAGGGGAAACTGTAACCCTAAAACTTCTACTACTGCTTGCCTTTGTTTCTGCTAACTAACACAGAGCTCAGGCTTCACCCATCTGGCAGCCGGGAACGTTTTTTTTCCTTGCTGATGAGCCTTGTTCTGTGTTAATGGCCTGCCTCTCTGGTGTTTCCCTGAGCAGGGGAAAATTGGCCTGTATTTTCGCACTTTGCTAAATCCAGTGTCTGTCAGCCCATCTCAATACTCCAAGCATTGATTAAATTCTAACACTTACTAAATCCAGGAATTATGGGTGTCTTGCACCCACAATCTCTGGCACCCAAACTCATAACATTATGTTCTCCTCTAATCTAAACCACTGCCTTCCAGCACTTTATCGTCTCTCATACCGGGGGTACTCTGAAAAGGAAGAGGGTGTGAGAAAATCTGGATTGAAGGAAGGGAAAATGTTGGGGAGACAGTAAATGTCATATGACCAACAGAGAATTAATGGAGCTGCAAGAAGCTTACTGTTCAGGGAAGTTTTTAATCTGTGATGTGTTAATGTATTTTAATGTTTGCTGGAAGCCGCCCAGAGTGGCTGGGGAGACCCAGCCAGATGGGCGGGGTACAAATAATAAATTATTATTATTATTATTATTATTATTATTATTATTATTATTGGTGTTAAACAATGGTATGAACAAGCCGAGAGAGAGGGGTGGGTGGGAGGTTGAGCTTTAGAGTCTGGAAGCTAGCAACATTTTGAGGAACAGCTTTGTGTCCCAAGAAATCTGATGGACGTACAATTTGCATAATGTTGTGTTGGAAAGGAAAATCCACATGGATTCTACAGGAAGGATCCATGACTGAGAGTGGCAAATGACTTCAAAGGGCTTTCCTTCAAAATCAGGATCATGGATTTGTGCCTCTGAGTAACACTTTCCATGTGGATTATCCTACACAGGAATAATTCCTGCAACGTTCTTCTGAAGGGAAAATTGAACTGGATGATCGGCATCACTTTGTAAAGATTTCCATACCCAGAGATCGAGTGGAACTTGGGCTAGCTTTTTAGAACCATAGAATCGTAGAGTTGGAAGGGACTCCGAGGCTCATCTAGTCCAACCCCCCGCAGTGCAGGAATCTCAGCTAAAGCATCCGTGACAGATCGCCTTCCAACCTCTGCCTAAAAACCTCCAAGGAAGGGGAGTCCACAACCTCCCGAGGGAGACGGTTCCATTGTCAAACAGCTATAGCTGACTGAAACTGCAATCCTGATACATGTTCAGGGCACTGGCAGAGGAAGAGGGGTCGGGGGCGCACCGCCCCCAGGAGCGCGATCCCGGCGGGGTGCCATCGTGGCTGCCCCCGCATGTGCTGGGAGCCACGCCCCCAGGACATGTGCCACGCCCCCAGGATTCGCACCACACACCCCGGGATGTGCGCCAGCCACGCCACCGCCTGCTCTCCGCCCCCCCCGCCCCCGTGCCGGAGCATGAAGCTCCGCCACTGGTTCAGGGTCTAGGATTGCAGCCTTGGGGCTTCTTTCTTCTTCTCTGTTTGCACAACTCATAATCTCAAGCCATTCTCTAAAATACAAACTCCTAACTTTTGTTCTCTATAGGAAAAGAACTTTATTGTAGGGTTGGGAGGAGTGAAAGAGAGAAGGAAGAGCTTGAGTTTGGATTGAAACTCCAGTCACCTTGTCAACCCCCCCTCTTCTTTCTTCCCCAAGAAAATATCAGAATGTAATTTCTCACACATGTTTCCAGACCAGAGATGAAGGTTTTCTTGAAGGTGAGCGGAAAATTGGATCCTAATGTTGTATCAATCAAGCATCTTCAAGGATCGTTACAGCATTTGTTATTTTCCTTAAGTTGTTTTCTGCAGCCTAAATCCATTACAAATGTCCCCAAACACGGAAATGGAATGACACATTGTAGCACAAATGCAGAGTAATAGCCACCCCAGTGTAATAATGAGATAGCACTTAAAATTTGCAAAGGGCTTTGGCATATATAACCACTATGCAGTCTTCTTTACTGTGTTTGCTTCAACAACTGCCTTGTGTTTGCAGGGGAGATCATAATTATTCCCATTTCACAGATGGGGAACTGAGGGTGAAAAGGAGAGGGTGCCATGAAGAAAACCTATAAAAGGAAATGTAATTTTCTCGGGAAGCTATTATCCCAGACTTATTTAATTAAAGCTGCAATCCTATATTCTGGGAGTAAGCACCATTTAACTTGGTGGGACTTACTCCTGAGTAGACATATATAGGATTGCACTGTAATTTAGTTTTTAAAATGTACAGTCTGCTTCTTTGCCAGTATGCAGGGTTCTTAAAGTGGCACACATAAAGTTAAGATACATAATAAAACCTATATAAAAGCAACTTAAAACCAATCTACCATCAGAATTTTCCAGCTCACAAACTCACTGCAACAAAAGGGTGCAACGCTTCGTCCTCCCAAGGTCCTGAATAAGCGGAATAGTTTTACTCAGCCTCAAGAAAACGAAAAGCCTTGTTAGTGCATAAAATCGAAAGAGTGTTATCTATTTGGGGCAGGTCCAGGATGTACAGATAAGTTGTGCTTCCACGTGACCAGAGGAGCATATTTTAAAAATGGTTCTATGGCGAACATTTGCAAGCTGATTCTGTCAACATCTGCAGCATATCAGTCTTCCTAATGTACGTCAAAGATGGCATTTAGAGTCCAAGAAGGTAGAAATCCTGAGAGGATTGCTCCTGGTCTTCAAGAGTGAATTAGTTCTGGGGTTGTCCTATTGTCTCCCCTGACCCAGAGTGATCTTAAGAGAACGAAATCAAAGGAGGAAGTCCTGTAGTAATGGGTGACTTTGATTATCCTGAACTCTACAACACTTGGTGGTGGAACCAGGGCCGGCGCGTCCATTTAGGCGAACTAGGCAGTTGCCTAGAGCGCCAAAATGAAGGGGGCGCTGGCCAGCCTGCCCCCCACCGCCCGGTGCCGCCCCAACCAGCGGCAAAAATCGCGGCGGTGCGGGGTGCCCGGCGGGGCAGGGCGGGGCACCGTCCATCATGTGCAATGACATCACGTGCCCCGCTCCCTCGCCTAGGGCACCAAACCCCCTAGCACCGGTCCTGGGTGGAACCAGCCAGAGGAATGGCAGAGTTGGGCTTCATCTTCAATGGCACCCACAGTGAATGGTGTTGAACTGACTGGCCACCTTATTTTATTTTTGTTATAAGTGCTTTTAATAGAACCATAGAATTGTAGAGTTACAAGGGGCCATAAGGATCATCTTTGTCCAAACCCAGCAATGCAGGGCAGGCTCGAACCCACAACCCTAAGATTAAGAGTCTCATGCTCTAGTGACTGAGCTATACTGTACAGTCATACCTTGGAAGTTGAACGGAATCCTTTCCGGAAGTCCGTTCGACTTCCAAAACAGTCAGAAACCAAAGCGTGGCTTCTGGTTGGCTGCAGGAAGCTCCTGCAGCCAACCGGAAGCCGCGGAAGCCCCGTCGGACGTTTGGCTTCCAAAAATAGTTTGCAAACCAGAACTACTTCTGGGTTTGCGGTGTTCGGGAGCCAAAACATTCAGGAACTAAGCTGTTCTAAAACCAAGGTACGACTGTATTACATTTTTAATGCTTCGATTCACCCTGGGACCTTACAGTGAATGGCAGGAAATAATAAATTAATAAAATCCAACCATTTTACAAACCGTCTGCAGTCTGGTTGATTCCTCCCTTCCCCTCTGCTCACGTATTCCTCTCTCTTTCTCTTTCACACTCACGCTTTCTCTCCTCACTCACACAGGCATTACTTGAGAACTTTGTGAACCCCTTGGGGTAACTCTTGGTGCCCGCGGGTGTGTGTAGGTGTGTGGGTGTGTGGGTGTGTGGGTGGGTGGGTGTGTATCATCATGGCCCACAATCTGGGAACCACTGTGATGGGGGGAAATGCTTTGAACTGGCCGAAACACCGCACAAATGCTGCTGTTATTGATTTCATGTATTTTTAGAAAAAGAAAAAGTCATGAGCAGCAATATGAATCGAGAGCGGAAGCAACATGAGAGAGGGTGTTCTCGATACAGGCACCTGGCTTGCATAACTCTTCCCCCATCCGCCCCAATACAGTTGGCGCCACGTCTTATAAGCTTACTGCACCAGTTGAAACCAGCTTATTCACCCAGACTTTGGACTGACTGTGTAGCTGCTGCCCTCTGCAAACAGATGTTTGACTGTGTATGTGCTGTTTTCTTTATTCTTTTGTTGTTTACTGGTTGATTTTATAGTGTTTAATTGGTATTGCACTTCATTTGATGCTTCAGTTGAGATTCCTGCATTGCAGGGGGTTGGACTAGATGACCCTCGGTGTCCCTTCCAACTCTACAGTTCTATGATTCTGTAAGTCAAACCGTTGATCCATCTAGCTCGGAACTGCCAACACTGACTGGTTTCAGACTGGGGACTTTCCAAACCCTACCAGGAGATGCCAAGGGATGCGCTGCCATTCAACCACAGCCCTTCCCAGTTTCAGAAAAGATTAGGCTGGCACATACTAGAGAGAGCGGTGGCACCTCAGTCGTGGGATTCCCTTCCATCGAGCTTCCTGATCTCATTCTGGTTTTAGATGGGCACTAGACCTGGACGCAGGTGGCGCTGTGGGTTAAACCACAGAGCCTAGGGCTTGCCGATCAGAAGGTCGGCGGTTCGAATCCCCTTGACGGAGTGAGCTCCCGTTGCTCTGTCCCTGCTCCTGCCAACCTAGCAGTTCGAAAGCACAAAGTGCAAGTAGATAATTAGGTACCTCTCCGGCGGGAAGGTAAACGGTGTTTCCATGCGCTGCTCTTGTTCGCCAGAAGCGGCTTAGTCATGCTGGCCACATGACCTGGAAGCTGTACGCCAGCTCCCTTGGCCCATAGAGCGAGATGAGTGCCGTAACCCCAGTCATCTGCAACTGGACCTAATGGTCAGGGGTCCCTTTACCTTTAGACCTGGAGGCACCAGGTGGCACAGTTGGACATCTGCTTGCAGCCATGCAACGCCACCTGACAGCTGACCCTCCACTTCCCTAGCTGTGCTGCTGCTTCTGACTGTGTCCCCGTTGCTGCTTCCACCTTCTTTTCTCCTTCCTACCCGGGTAAGCGCCTAAGAGCATAAGAAGAGCCTGCTGGATCAGACCAATGGGCCCATCTAGTCATAAATCCTGTTCTCAGGTGCCTATGTTCAGCCTACAAGCAGGATCCAAGCACCAGAGCTCTCTCCTCTCCTGCGGCTTCCAGCAACTGATATTCAGAAGCACACCAAGGTATCTCCAACAAACCGCCTGTTACAGGATAGAGGAATAGGGAAGACAGGAGAGAGGAGCCAAGACTGCCTACTGCCGTCTGCTGTAAGGTGTAGCGAGAGAAATCTCCCACACATAAATGGGCATTGAAAACTTTTTTTCTAAATCCCCAAGCGACGTTTTATTTATTTCCACTGTTTTAGATTGTCCTCTTCTGGTTCTGCACTCTTGTTTTGTGTTGTTCCACTTTGTTCTTTCCGTTTTGGATTGTGTTCTATTGCTCTTGCATTCTGGGTTGCTTCGAGCGTGCATTCTTTGGAAAAGCAGGGTATAAATAATATTTTTATAAACACACACACACACACACACACACACACACACACACACACGATGCCCTACTTTCTCCAGAGAGGACCCTGGGGCTTTGCGACAGCTCCCCTCGTCCACTGAAACCCAAGCGATCCATCAATGCAAGATATCTGCCCTGCTGGTCAGGAGAGAGCGGGGAGGACAAAGGCAGGCTCACCCCCCCCCCCGCAACCTTTGTCCATATCAGATTTGCGTAATTGACACCGTCGTCAACAAGGTTTATATTCTGACAACATTCCCTGTTCTTGACATGTTTGCGCCACGGATGTTGGAGATGGAGAAACGCAAACAATTTCAGCGGTGACGACTTCTTAAAATAGCCCTCGAGTGTGAATTTCTGTCACTAGCCGGGAACCCCGCTGACAGCAGCCTGCGTCGCCTGGCATGCATTATTCAGAAGCCCAAGGAGCCCATTGTCCCCCATGTTTGGGAATTAATCAGTATGAAAATTGCCTGTCACCCAAATAACGTGTTTGCTCAGTCCGTCAAAACAGGCGGCGTGGAAAAGGCAGTCGGGCGTCGTTCTCCCCCCCCCCTCGCCTTTTGCAGAGTTTTTTTTTTTAAAACAAACAAAACGCTCTTCTTGGCAAAGCCTTACAGGGACATGGGCGTACCCGGGGGGGCAGGGGGCAGCTGCCCCCCCTAGAAGGCAGCTGCCCCCCCAGAAGCAAAAATGATCAGCGTCCGTTCAAAGCAAACCTGAACGACCATGGCTTGCCCCCCCCCCTAGTTTTGATCCTGGGTACGCCCCTGTACAGGGACCTTTCTTGCCTTAAGGAGAATAAAGGAACATGGTCTCTTTAATAATAATAATAAAATCATCATCATCATCATCATCATCATCATCATCATCTGCCAGTGGAAATTTGCAATTTGCTAGAGGGAGAGGTGTTTTGGAGGGGGTGGCGGGGTTGAAAATCCAGCACTTGGGGTTAGGAATCAATCACCCTGAAACATATAGTATTATCGTGACAGACTTAAATAGGACTGTTGAAGACCTAAGCACTTCCCCAGTGAGTGCAGAAGGCCCTTGGCTTCATTATTTTGTTTCCAGGCAAGTTCAGCCCTGCCCCACCATTTTGTTTTCTCAGCCTTGGGCCTAAAGCGCTGTCCTTAAGCTATGCCTGTTGCTTAGGCAGCTTTTCTTCCCCCTCTGACCTTTGCCCTTCCGACCTCCCCGGCATGCTTGAGCTCCCTGTTGCCAAGGTGAAAGTATTTGAACATCTGTCCTTGCCTCTTCTCCCCCCCCCCTTTCCACTCTGCTGTATTAGATTAAGGAGGCCCCTTGCACTACCCAAGGCCTGCCTCGAAAGGCCGCCCTCACTGATAAGCTGATTGCATTAAGTCCGGAGCAAAAAGCCGGGCCAGCAAGAGAGAGAAGCAGCGGCAAAAAAAGAAGAAAACAAAATAAAAACCATTATTTGCAAAGAGGAAGAGGCTTCCAGCGTTCTGGTTCGCTTCGGTCAATGTGTACAAAGAACTAGCAGAGATAAAGAAGTCCTCTCTCTCTCCCACCCCGCATGAAGAATTAAAGATACACGTTGTTGTCGTTGCAGTTACATCCGCACCAGGCCTTTAAAGCAGTTTTATGCCACTTTAACAGTCACAGAAAATTCTGGGAACTGTAGTTTGTTCAGCGTACTGGGAATTGTAGGTCTGTGAGTGCAGCACCCTGGGGGAAGCCATAAAGTGGTACCAGAGTGCTCCCCCCCCCCCAGCATTCTGGGAACGGCAGTTTGTTCAGGGTGCCGATAGTTGTTAGCATACTCCTAATTCTCACAGAGTGCCAAAGTTCACTGAAAAAGATGGACTGTTAAGCTGTTCCGGAAATTGTAGCTCTGTGAGGGGAGCAGGTATCCCAACATCCTTTACAGTTCCCCAGGTCCTTTTGGGGAAGCCATGACTGTCAATAGTGGCATAAAGGTGTGTATGTGGCAAGTTCTCAAGGCTTTCAGAGGCCCTTTGTGGGTCAAAATTATGCTTGGAAACAAAACTCTTGATTTGTGCCTTGAAATAAATGGACGGCCCATGCAATTGGTACAAAAGGGGTAACATGAGCCCTATTATATCCCACCCCCTGTAAGAAGCTTGGCTGCAGCATTTTGGACCGATTGCAGCTTCCAAGCAGTCTTCAAAGGCAGCTCCAAGCAGAGTGTGTTCTGGTAAACAATACCACGTATCACTTTTTAGATAGTGTTATGTGTTACTTCACTTGCTTCAAAATGTGGCAGGCCATCCCTGCTGCGTTTGGCTGGGGGATCTGCTGAATGGGGCTATAGACGTCTGTCTGCCTCAAAGTCCTGCCTTGACAGCACCTGCATTTCCTTTAGGGGGGGGGTTAGTATGTTAAGTGGCCACTTTATCACTGAGTAAAACAGGTCCCTGGATCAGTGGCAGGATTTGGGCTTTAAAATTCCAGCGGCACCCTGTGCAATGCCAAAATTCAGCACCTGCACCTTCCGTTGTTTGTCACTGCTGTGGCTCCCAATGAGGCAATCCACCTCTGCCTGGATCTTTTCTCCAGCAGGGAGAAAAGCCGCTTGAGATAGGTGCGTTTAAGAAGAAAAATGGCCTGCAGGGAGAAATTAAATATCCCTCCCCAGCCCTATGCACCTGCCATGCCAGAATAAAGCCTTCGGTACACGCTTTTCAAATGAATACAGAAAGCCACTGTGGGAAATTTGCAGGGGACTCCACATACCCCAAAATGCAATTTGGCGTTAAGGACCCCCTGAAATCAGGGGTACTTAAGTATGTGCAGCAGGACCGGGTTGGTTAGTTTGTTGTTTGTTGTTTAAATTCCTATGGCTCTTTTCCATACACATATGCCCAGAGAGGCTCACAACAGAAAAACAAAAAACAATGCAAATCAATACATACAGTAACGGATCAAATGCAGGGATATCATTTCAGAACGCAAAAAAACCACCCAGCAAACAACTCAGCTGGATTATACGACCGTTAGTGACACTTAAACCCATCCATCCATCCATCAAAGCAATCAAACAATCAGTCAAACCATATCAATTAATAATACAAGTGCAATCACTTATCAACAGTAGCTGGCGCTTACTGAGAGGGATGGGGGGGCATTTGATGGTGGAGCCAAGCCAATGCAACACACTCCAACACACTCCACAAGGTCAAGCTCTCCATACCCTCTGCAGCCTTAGGGCAAAGATGTAGAATTTGTGGTAGCTTTCCATGGTGTCCTACATTATGCCAGGCTAGTCATGTAACTGTGGGACGCGGGTGGCGCTGTGGTCTAAACCACAGAGCCTAGGGCTTGCCGATCAGAAGGTCGGCAGTTCAAATCCCCGCGACGGGGTGAGCTCCTGTTGTCCGGTCCCAGCTCCTGCCCACCTAGCAGTTCGAAAGCACGCCAAAGTGCAAGTAGTTTCCGTGTACTGCTCTGGTTCGCCAGAAATGGCTTAGTCATGCCGGCCACATGACCTGGAAGCTGTCTGCGGACAAACGCCGGCTCCCTCGGCCAGTAAAGTGAGATGAGCGCCGCAACACCAGAGCCGTCCGCAACTGGACCTAACGGTCAGGGGTACCTTTACCTTTTAGTCATGTAACTGCCAACTACTGCCATCCTAGTGTGAAGAACTAAGCATGCAAATCTTATGTGATATGAACATACAGGTGAGGGTTGGGGTACCTCTAACCCTCAAGTTTTGATATTTGGGATACTGTATCTGCCCAGCTAGTTTTGAATCACTTTGCCTCTTACAAAGTTCACAGCCTATGTTCTCTTTGGGTTCCCGTGCCTGTCTTTAATTAGCCAGTGTAACTTCAGAAGCAATTAACCGGAATAGTAAAAGAAATTTCTCCTTACGCATGTATGGCTGCTGGTTTTCTTGGCTTCGTCGCTACTGCTAGTAATAATTAATAAAGCAGCCTTAGCAATACCTCTCAAGTACTTCACACCTTCAGAAGGCTAAGCAAACTCGGACTCATTAATTGTTTCTGCAGGGCACTGGAAACTGATTGTTTTCAAAGGGAAGCTGGATGGATAAGGGACAGAATAAATGTTTAAGTTACTTTCCCCATTATCCAAAGGGCATCCCCCTGTGCCAAGCAGAACCTGTGGAAATGCACTTGGGGGGGGGGCGGGAATACCACACTGTGACCCCGTGGGATAAGCAGTCCACTAAGGAAATAAACCTTTCAATTAGTTAATCATTATTCAATAAAAATAAATTTATGTATTACAGAAGCCACCTGCTAGGTTCTGAGCCCCATGAAGCTGATCAGGCTGCCTAATAAAACTGGTGCCCAACCCCATCCTGTCCTGGGTAGTACATCTTCTGTACCACACACATAAGCCATAAGTGAGCACGCTCTCAATGGCACAGTGATAGAAGGCAAGCAGCAGCTTTTGCAGAAGATGGTTTTTCCTTAGAATTCTCAGAAAGTACGGTCTCTGCTGCGCCTTCTTCAGAAGCTTGGCCCATGGAGCTCAATACTGTCTGCACAAACTGGCAGTGGCTATTTGGGGTTTCAGGCGGAAGCTTTTCCACCCACCCAACCTGGAAATGCCGAAGATTGAACCCAGAACCTTCTGCATGCACAGCAGCAGCTCTGCCCCTGAGCTACAGCCCTTTCCTCTTGCTGTCCAGGAGAGAGGCAGCCAGACCCCTGGCTGTGGCAATGCTCAAATCCTCTGGGGCTCTGACAGCTCCATTGGCGACCGGCAAGCCAGTGTCAGCTCAGTTCAGGGCTTCACAATAATAACCGTTTCACTTCAGTTTATGAGATGTGGCTATCACTCTGGCTGAGGTCACCCCGAGAAAAATGAGTTTGGTCACTACTTCTCACAAAAGCCCAACACAAATCATTTATCTTTTGCTTTAAGAGAGGTCTCCCGGGTCCCCATGTTACAGCCCAAATCACGCTGCGGAATGAGGCGGGGGCTTCACTTCATAAAACGAGTCCCCCCCCCCTTCGCCAGCTACCCCTGTACTAAAAGTCAGCAACTTTCCGGGACCGGGAGGGCAATTGACAAACTAGCACTCTGGTTTATTAATACCTGTGGCCTTGGCTATAAAGAAAGGCAGTTGAGTTCTGATCTGATCGCTCCCAGGAATCGTACAAAGGGCAAAACCCTATATTACACGATATGCTTTCAAAAGAGCTTATTATCCTTGAATGAGGAGTAGGAGGGGGAATGAATTCTATGCTCTTTATCCCCACATTGCTAGATTACGTGCTACTGGCTGTGGTCACAACGAGGTTTGTAGGCATCAGAATGACTCCTGAGGCCGTGTGCTGTCTGAGAGATTGTGGGCGGGGGGGGGAGGGAGTCATTTGTCAGGACAGTTAATAGATTTGGTGAAGGATAATTTTTGTGTTTATTTTGGCCACATCACGTTTTCAAGCAGCACCATCAACATACCCACCAACACCCCTCAGATGAAAATAGGGACATTTTTCACCTCCTAACGGACCCTTCTCAACCCACAATTTTTGTCCCCACCCGCCACAGAGCATTTCCTATCAGAAGAAGGGCAAGTGAGGAAACTCATCCACCATCCCTGAAGTAACAGTTGAGGTGGGTGGGTTTCTCATTCCTGCCCTCAGCGAACCTTCTTGCCTGCTCTTTGTTGGTAGAGTCAACTCGAAAACTCTTTCCCAACATGGAGAATTCATTTGAGAATGGGTGGCAGATATCTGATGAGTTATTGTATTTTAATGTTTTGTTGGAAGCCGCCCAGAGTGGCTGGGGAAACCCAGTCAGATGGGCGGGGTATAAATAATAAATTATTATTATTATTATTATTATTATTATTATTATTATTTCCAGACTTCTGATCCAGTATGACCCTAAGGGGAAATTGGGAAGCCCTACTGGTCTCCAGATCATTCTATGGCACTTGAGAGCATTATTTTGCTCTGACTGTGGCATGTGTGGCTCATGGGTGGAATCATAGGAAGTAAATTCTTTCTCTTCTCCTTCCCCACCAACCGTATTTCTCTTATTCATGCCTTTATAAATAATGCTTCTGATGTTGATATCCACCTCACACAACCAAACACAATAAAACAAATGTTTAGATTGCTCCTGAAATGAAGGAATTCAGACACTTCCTTGAATAGGCACTTTGATCACAAGTCACCTCCAGTAAACGTGAAGGGAGAGCTAAATAATTAAAACCCTTTATTTCAATGCCAATCTCTTCTCAGGATCTCTGCAGCAGGGCCATCAGCTCCCCTGCGGATACGTGAATGATGGGTGGAGGGCTAAGGAAGGGGCTTCATCTCTATTTGCATACAGCTAATTAACCAGGCAAGCTCCACTCAAGACTTGGTACATTTTTAGCCCTGGTGGTGGATCCTTGCTGATGGTGAGCCTCACATCCGCTGGCTGCAACATGCCGATGGATCGATTCAGCATATTGGAAGCAACACAATTTGGGCCTGATTCAGACAAAGGTAGCAACGTTAACGCCTATTGCATTTAGCCCCTGTGCTAGATGGAGAGATAGATTGATGGAGCTCTGATGGGCAGGAAAGGGCCCTTTCTTCTATCAAGGCCTCAATCTGGATTGCTGTCCCCCATCAGCGGCATAGCGTAGGGGTGGCCATAGGGGCGGCTGCCCCAGGCGCAAATTTGTTAGGGTCACAAAATTGCAACACCTGGTGCTGCCTCAATATAGCAGTGCACTTTCATTGCTGGGCTCCCTTGGAAATGGCTTCTCATTGTGAACCAGGAATTGACGTCTCCAGACAATGGAACGACTCTTCTTTTCTTTTCTCTGTGGCTGCAATCTCCTGGGTGACGCGGATGTAGGGTTGCCATCAGGACCGGTGCCAGGGTTTCTGGCGCCCTAGGCGAGGGGGCGGGCCACGTGACGTCACTACGCATGACGTACGGTGCACCACCCCCCTGCCTGCCGGGCGCCCCGCACCGCTGCGATTTTCACCGCTGGTTGGGGCGGCACCGGGCGGCGGCGGGGGGCGAGGGGCAGGCTGGCCAGTGCCCCCTCCATTTTGGCGTCCCCACCACCGCGGTTTTCGCCCCAACCTGCTCGCTCCGCCGCTGGTTGGGGCGGCGGGGGGCGGGGGCAGGCTGGCCAGCGCCCCCTCCATTTTGGCGCTCTAGGCAACCGCCTAGTTCGCCTAAATGGACGCGCCAGACCTGGTTGCCATATTTCAAAGAGTTCGCTGGAATTGTTTAGCTTTTGGGGGGGGGCAAAAGTTGTTGAGCTTTTCTTAGACAAACACCAAAGCGATTTTTTGATTGACTTGCTTAAGATCCGGGACAAAGCAACTTGTATTAGTTGCTAATGATACAAATAGCAGCTGTATCAGGGGGCAGGGTTGGATCAGGACCATGGCAGGGGCAAAGGCTAAAGCCACCCACCCTTCGCGACTGCTTTGTATTTGAAAATAATAATAATAATAATAATAATAATAATAATTTATTATTTATACCCCGCCCATCTGGCTGGGTTTCCCCAGCCACTCTGGGCAGCTTTCAACAAAGCATTAAAATACAATAATCTATAAAACATTAAAAGCCTCCCTAAACAGGGCTGCCTTCAGATGTCTTCTAAAAGTCTGGTAGTTGTTGTTCTCTTTGACATCTGGTGGGAGGGCGTTCCACAGGGCGGGTGCCACTACCGAGAAGGCCCTCTGCCTGGTTCCCTGTAACTTGGCTTCACGCAGCGAGGGAACCGCCAGAAGGCCCTCGGCACTGGACCTCAGTGTCCGGGCTGAGCGATGGGGGTGGAGACGCTCCTTCAGGTATACTGGACCGAAGCCATTTAGGGCATAGGGTTGCCAGGTGTCCACTATTTGAGCGGACAGTCCGCTTTTTTCACATTATGTTCACTATTTTTTTCCCACAAAATAGTGGACTTTTTTTAATTCAAAAGCTTTATGATGAAATGGTACGTAATCTAAAGCTGTACAGTCTAAGAGAATAAGGATAGGAGAATCGCGTTTTGTCTTTTTTTTCATAAGAATGAGATAAAGATCGACTATCCATTGAACTCGATTCTCCGAAAAAATTATTAATTGTACTCAATTGTTTCACAAGACATTTAAAAAATGGGGGGGGGGAACGCGCCTCTTGCCGGAGTTCTGCCCCGCCTGTTCCTGACTCGCGGGGAGAACAAAAGGGAGAGGCGCGAAAGAAAAAGACGCCTCTTCCTATTCCTGACGCGCAGGAGCAGCAGCAAACCAGCTACCGGTAGAGGCGGGCTTGGAGGAGACTTGCCCAACGACCTGAGGGAGCGAGATCCTTGCCCCAAGGATCGCCTCCCTAATACAGGAACGGTAAGAAGGAACCCCTGTTGGGAACTTGGGTAGCTTTGCCCCAAGGATCCCTAAGAAGCAAGCATAGAAACATAGAATTGTAGAGTTGTTGGAAG
The DNA here is from genome assembly GCA_034642065.1 of Darevskia nairensis. Classification (NCBI taxonomy): domain Eukaryota; kingdom Metazoa; phylum Chordata; class Lepidosauria; order Squamata; family Lacertidae; genus Darevskia; species Darevskia nairensis. The sequence goes on along the minus strand of JAWWNI010000690.1, from coordinate 73,745 downwards.
GGACCACGAGGATCATCTAGTCCAACCCCCCTGCAATGCAGGAATCGAACCCATGGGGGCTCGAACCCATGACCCTCAGATTAAGATTATAAAATTAAGATTAAATGAAGATTAAGTCAAATAAAAAATACACGCGACTGCAAAGTAAAATGTAATTTAATATTTTACATATTATTATAATATATTTGATGTTTTGAATTTTAAGTAAAGTTTCGAAGTGATTATTTTAATACGTGTTAAAATGTTTGTAAGAAAATATATAATTTAATTTAATTTAAACCCCACCCCCACCCCCACTTGTCCGCTATTTTTTGGAAGCAGACCTGGCAACCCTAAAAGCATTCATGCAATTGTAAAATGCACAAATAATGTTACTTCTACCGTAGTTTTGACCCGAACTTTTCCCGGCTTCCATCTGCGAGATGCGCTTCAGATCCTCCTGGGGTTCTGGGCTGTGGGCTCATGTCTACAAATCTCCCTCCTGAAGATTTCATGGCATCCCTTACTCAAGGATCCAGATTTTTCCTTTCCCCAGGATTTTGATATATACTTATTTATTCTGCCTGCTCGTGACAACCAACAAGTAATGATGTCCAGAGGGCATTAACCTAGCACTTTGCATGTTTGTTTATTATATTTTATGGTTGTGTCAAGTCGGGGGAGGAACACACACTTATTTCTTCAGTTTGCTTTTCGGCACTGTCTGATTAAGCACAGTTGTGAGATGACAAATCACAGCAGGAGAAGAGATGTCACACTTCCCTCTAATGGCAGCGAGACTAAAAATAATTGCTCTTAAGGTAGGCAGCTTCCACAACCTGCACAATGGCATCATTTGCCCAGTCCCAAAAAATGCGTCTCTCTCTCATCCCCTATTCTGATTTTTAGCAGGGTAAAATGGAGAAGCCAATAAATGGAGCCAGTTGGTTATGACTCCCAACCACAACCCTTTATTTTCATGGAGAGCAGAGGTGGAGACCCTTATGTTCAGGGGTTGGATGTGGCCCCCCAGACCTCTATCCAGCCCTCGGGATTTTCTTTAGGACACACACTCTTGCAAGGTCTGGTGGGCAGTTGGTGGTAGGTGAACGCTTCATGCAATGTCTGTGACTCTTTAAACATCCTATATAATAATCTTGAAGTGTCCCTGCTTTTCCGTGTGTCACGGAAGTGCGTTCTGCGCATGTCACACGGGGACGCAGGGATTGGAGGGGGCGGAGAGGGGGGCGGGACGACGCAGAGACACTTCCGGCCGGGCGAAACTGCGCCGCCGCCATTGCCGGGCCGTCGCCGCTGCCACCTCGACGGAGGAGCCCCGAGGAGGAGGAGGACGGCGGCCCGGCCTGGAGGCAGCGGCGGCGAGGAGGACGAGGACGCCGTCCCGCAACCTCCTCGCCCCGGCCGCCGCCGCTGGCCGCCTCCGCGCCTCGGGTCCCGCTCGCCCCCGCTAGAGCTCATTATTAACGGGCTGAATTCAACTAGTTTTTTTATAATCAAGGTGACCTAGCTGGTGAGACAGGGCAGGAAGGAACGCACTGGTTTTCTTAAACTTATCAGCCAAGTGGGGGGGGGGCACTGTTATGATTTTTGTCCAAGCCGAGTGGCAAACAACTGCAGCGAGGCCGGTCTGACTACTGCCTGTCTCACTAAACCGTGAGAAAGCTATCCTATCTGTTTTCCTACATGGAATGTTTATGTTTCACTGTACTATTGTAATCCTAGCCTTTGTGCTCTCTCTTCTGGCTAGACCTAGATGCCGGACAGACGGCTTTATGGCAGCTCTGTCTTATTACGCCGGCAGCAGAGATTCTCTCTGCACTTTTCCTATAATAGTTTAGCCTAAATCATGGCTTGTGTGTGTTGTTCTTCATGCTGGGGAACAATCACATATGACTGCGCCACCGGACTACTCCAGTAGCTGGGGATGTGTGCACACGGCTTTGCTCTGGCTTTGGGGCAGTCTCACAAACTGCCCCGGGAGGGGGGTATTTGCTGACAGACACACCTGTGGGTCGTGGGCCAGTCTTGACCTGCCAGGAGGTCCAAGTTGAAGTGGAAAAAGGTTGGACAGTGATTCCGGATATGGTGCACTGTTTCAATTTTACTGCAGTGTTTACATATACTTATGAGCACTGTTCCTTGGAATGTCTTTCACCATGTAAGAAGGGTTTAAAATTTCAGTTACCTATGACTTTGCTGAAGAAGTAACAGCGAAACAGTGCGCCATATCCGGAATCACTGTCCAGCCTTTTTCCACTTCAGCCTCGTTGGAACATTACATGACCGTCTGCTTCATCCATGTTATAGAGACTTTCTCCTATGTCGTATTTGATGCTACAGAGACTTTTTCAAACTTTGCTATTCTGCTCCATTGTACTTTATGTTATTGCATATCATTGGCATTACAAGAACTTTTCAAGAATTGATGTTGTGCCTTCGCTCTGGGTCTCGTGTTGCTCTGTTTGTTGGTTCTATTTTTTTTTTTATTTTTTTTTAATAATATTTTTATTTTTTAAACACATACATAAACAAACATACCATAAAACAATACAACACAAACATATACACTAAACTAAAACTATACTAAAACTAAAACACTACACCACATCAAATTTATATTCTTATCCTATATCCTTAACATTCTCTGCTGACTTCCTCCATTCTGTCCCTCTGTGTCGATTCTCTTTATCTATTGTCTACCAGCAATTTCTTAATAATTAATCTTATCATTCTACTACCTTTATCTTATTTTAATTACATTATTTAAATCTAAAATAACTTCCAAATTCCTTATATTTCCTAACAAATATATATAAAAAAGCAAAAAACAGAAACTTGAATTCAATATTTCTTAACACTTTTCTACATTATATCTACTATACTATTTACTCTATTATCTTTTATAAACTCATTTTATACATTGACATTTTTATTTATTTATTATTCTATACTTTATAATGTTTTTTAAGATAGTCTTTAAACTTTCTCCATTCTTTTTCCACCACATCGTCCCTCTGGTCGCGGATTCGCCCGGTCAATTCAGCGGTTTCCATATAGTCCATCATCTTCATCTGCCAATCTTCCAATGTCGGTAAGTCCTTTGTCTTCCAATATTTTGCCACAAGAATTCTTGCTGCTGTTGTGGCATACATGAACAAAGTGTGGTCTTCTTTTGGTAGAACTTGGTGAACCATTCCAAGGAGGAAGGCCTCTGGTTTTTTCAAAAATGTGTTTTTAAACATCTTCTTTAACTCATTATATATCATCTCCCAGAAGGCCTTCAACCTCGGGCAGGTCCACCACATATGGTAAAATGTTCCTTCCGTATTGCCACATTTCCAACATTTATTGTCCTGCAAATGATAGATTTTTGCCATCTTCACTGGGGTCAGGTACCATCTGTAAATCATTTTCATTATATTTTCTCTTAACAAAGTACATGCAGTAAATTTTATACCTGTTCTCCAAAGTCTTTCCCAGTCTGCCATCATGATGTTATGTCCCACGTCTTTTGCCCAATCTATCATTGCAGATTTGACTAACTCATCTTGCGTAAGCCATTCCAGCGGCAGATTATACATTCTTGACAAAGTCTTAGTCTTTGGTTCTAACAGTTCTGTTTCCAATTTTGACTTTTCTATTTGAAAGCCAATCTTTTTGTCCATTTTAAAGAGTTCATTAATCTGATAATATTGTAACCAGTCTCGGATCCTTCCTCTCAATTGCTCAAAAGGTTTCAACCTGACTTGCTCTTCTTCATGTATTAGCATCTCGGAATATTTTAACCAGTTTTTTTCCGCATTAAGTCTTTTATGGGCCTTTGCTTCTGCTGGTGACAACCATCTGGGCGTTTTCTTTTCAAGGAGATCCTTGTATTTCATCCAGACTCTAAAAAGAGCCTTTCTTATAATATGATTTTGTTGGTTCTAGGAGGTCCAAGTTGGCCTGCAAGGCTGCTTTCCCTAAACCATGCCCAATTGTCCATCAGCTGACACCACAGACTGAAAAAAACACCACGGGGCTCTTTGCACAAGCACTTTCAAACAGTCCCATGCTGCGCTTTGAAGTCCCGACAGTCAGGGCTTCAAAGCACAGCATCACCTGATGTCCCCATGACATCAGGGGATTGGCAGGTGAGTGGGTACACCTTGAGCAGGTGGGATTTGTAATCTAAAAACATCCAGAGGCTACCAGGTTAGTGAAGGCTGCTATGGAAGAAGGTCACTGATTTTATTTTATTTTTTAAAAAAACCTTGAGAATGTTTCGCCTTGCATTTTGGCATCAGGGTGTGTGTGTGTGTTTGTGTGTGAGCGAATTAAAAATACCAGAGGAAACTGCCACATCCAATTTGAAGTAAAAGAACTCTTTGGGGTACGTAATGTAATTTTGCTGGGATCAAATTCAATCTCGTCATTTCTGATGCAGTAATGGATCAGCAAATAGGACTCGAAAGAGCCCAGCCACGGCCAAGTAATGTCTGTAGATGACTGCATGTGCCACTGTCAGATGCTTATAAACAGGGGGCAGAGGAAATTGGTTTCTGAATATTTCAAAAGAGGTCACACTGGCTGGAGCTTCTAGACCTTCAAACGCTGTGCCTGATTTTTGTTTTGTTTTTCGCCTTCCTCATTCTCCAGTCCACAATCAGCTCACGATCCAGCCAAAGTTAAGCACTTGTAAGCTTCATTCATTTCAGTGAGGAACTTAAGCACAGTTTAAGAAAACGCCTCCCATTCAATTCCAATGTAGATCTTTGAATTTGTGGCTCCTTTTGTGGTTCGCCAGAAGCGGCTTAGTCATGCTCGAACCACCGACCTTGTGATCTGCAAGCCCTAGGCTCTGTGGTTTAACCCACAGCGCCACCTGGGTCCCTCTGCTATTCAAAACTTAAGAGAATTACAGAGTGGCACAGCAGTCATGAAAGCAACTGGGGTGCCAGTGTTGTGCAGCAGAACTGAGTAGCAGATTTGGGTGCCAGCCAGCCAGAGTTAAGCAACAGCAGAGAAACTGATCTGGTTTTGCACACAATAAGACAGCAAAGGGGGCCTGCAGGAAAGGAGAATACTTGCAGAGAACCCCTCCCCTTGTTCACCATTGGTCCCATGAGGAGAGCGATGGTCAGCTGAAGACCTATTGGATCGTCAGACCTTGCTGATGTTTCGCTGCAGAAGGAACAATCAATCCAGTCTGTCGATCCCCTGCCATCCCTGTAACTTTTTTATGATCTGTACAAGTTGTTCCAGGGCTTCGATTCTAGCAGTCTCCACCCCCACCGCTCAGCCCGGACACTGAGATCCAGCGCCGAGGGCCTTCTGGCGGTTCCTTCACTACGAGAAGCAAAGCTACTGGGAACCAGGCAGAGGGCCTTCTCGGTAGTGGCGCCCGCCCTGTGGAACGCCCTCCCATCAGAGGTTAAAAGGATCAACAATTACATGACATTTAGAAAACACCTGAAGGCAGCCCTGTTCAGGGAAGTTTTTAATCTGTGATGTGTTAATGTATTTTAATGTTTGCTGGAAGCCGCCCAGAGTGGCTGGGGAGACCCAGCCAGATGGGCGGGGTACAAATAATAAATTATTATTATTATAGCAAGCATGTTCCAGAGTTTCAAATGGGAAGATCATTTGTAACTCGTTGGTCCGGATCCACTTGTTTGTACAGGTAAAACTAATGAAGCGAAATGGCTCGATTTTGCTTCACTAGTTTGCTCTTTTTTTAAAATGAAGATTCGCCACCGGCACCCCAAGATCTTGCCCGCTATTTTTCTCCCATCCAACACTAGTTGCCAATATCGTCAATTTTATCTTGTGCCGATGCTCCTACATAGGGTACACAGGCAGCGCAGGCAGAGGCCAAAACCTTCACTAGCATAAATTGCTTGTGTCAGTGCTGCCCTTAATTTACATCAGGTAAGGATCTGTCTCCATAGTCGTCTTCTTTAAAAAGAAGAGCTGATAGATAGCATACGAACAAACTCCTTGCTGGATAAGAGGTGCTTCTGTGGGAATTAGTTGAAGCTCAGATGGCCTCTCTGTGTGTTAGCATAGCATCTACATGGTGATATTTATGATATTTGAACAGGGAAATTTCTCGGCTCTGAAATACTTGGCAGCCCAATTTACATGCTTTATTGCCCAAAAGGGCCATTTATTAAGACTGAAACAGCACCTATACATTTTAAAAAGGGACTCAAAATGGAGAAAGATTGTCAGATTGCAAATCAGAGAGGCGTTTTTCATCTTTCCCTCTCCCCCAATATCCCACCCTCCCCTGCACTTCTCTGCCGTTTGGGAGGCTGGTGAGGGGGGGATCAATTTGCATCTCAAACTTCAAATATCATTTATACTACATCGCTTCCTAGTTTCTCTTCCCTGGTTCTATGACCCTGGTTCATCATATTGCCATCACTTCCTTATTTATGGGATGGGAATGACAAGAGTTGTCAAAAGAAAAGATGATGATAAATTCTCTGCGGTGCTCCTCAGGCTCTGTGGGGGTTGTTGTGATGGGAACCGGAGAACCACAGAGGAATGAGTGCCGAGTCGCAGGTATGGTGGGATGCCACCATCCTGGTGTTGCTGCCGGCCTCTGAAACCAGGAGAGCTGCCTGGTATCTGGCGGGCTGCAATACTTGGCTTGAGGCTGTGCTTGGATTGATGGATCAAATGTTAGAGACCTACGAATATGCCCTTACACTGCAATCAATATGAAAAGGGGGCTTTTTTAACCACTACATACTCCAATGCTCAGCATTTAGAAAAATGGTGTGCACATTCTGTGGCATGTAAACGGAAAGTCATGGAAAACACAACTAAAGTAATTCCAAAAGAAGATATTGGAGCGCTCCAAATCATTTACCTGTTTATGTGCATGGAAAATAGGAGATCCCGCTGAAACGCAACACACAGAGACCTGCAATGATCTCAAATTATAATTATTGTATAATTGATTGTTGGCATCTATCTGTATCGAGAGACAATGGAGTGCGCCTCTGGGGGTGAAGTCAAACCCGTGCGTTAGCAGCACCGAAGTGACCGCCCTGGGGTGCAAACCTGGGCAGGGTGATCCTGGGCTGCACAGAAAACAAGACCTTCCTCTCGGCCTTGCTGATGCGGTCCAAAGGAAAACAGAGCAATGTGTTTGGCACCAGCTTGGCTGCAGAAGTTCCCAGAAGGAGGTGTGCAAGATGCCATCCAACCATCTTAGGGACTCCACTCCGGATTTGTGTAGGATTTACTCCTTAGCCCTTTCTTTTCCAGAATATATCTCGCAAGGCGGCAGAGGTTTAGGAGTTTTTCTTCGAGATGGACTAGCTTCCCAGGTTGACAAGCCCCATCTGCCCCACACTTCCCTCTGAGCATGTGCAGAAACCGCCTTCTTGACCATTGGACATGCAGGGGGAGCCCCTAACTCACTGAGGGTTTGAGACCCATCAGCTGCCCTCCCCTAATTTAGCCAGCCAGTGGGAACTGTTCCCAGAGTGTGGCTGCTGTCACATACTGACAACTTCAAGGAGCCACAGGTGAGAGCTGAGTGCAGGGTGGGGACCAAACTAGGATGTGTGTCTTCCAGGATATGTTCCCGGCAAATCATGTGACCCACACTTTTGGGGGGCGAGAGCGCAGCACGAGATCATGGCATCCAAAATGGCCACCGAGGTCTTGTGCCAGAAAACAGGAGGTTCTGTTTTTTCCAGGGCACTTGGGAGGTATGGTATTATGTAGGGCATATACCCTAAATTGTGGTAAGCTGCCCCTCCTACTCATTCTGTAGAGTGGGGCCCAGAACGCCTGCCCCAAAGTCTCGTCCTGGCAATGCCACTGCTTCCACAAAGTGGCTGATGAAATGCAAAGGCAATGAAGTAGTATAAAGGTAAAGGTAAAGGGACCCCTGACCATTAGGTCCAGTCGCGGACAACTCTGAGGTTGCGGCACTCATCTCGTTTTACTGGCCAAGGGAGCCGGCGTACAGCTTCCAGGTCATGTGGCCAGCATGACAAAGCCGCTTCTGGCGAACCAGAGCAGCGCATGGAAACACCGTTTACCTTCCCGCCGGAGTGGTACCTATTTATCTACTTGCACTTTGATGTGCTTTCGAACTGCTAGGCGGGCAGGAGGCAGGGACCGAGCAACGGGAGCTCACCCCGTCGCGGGGATTCGAACCGCCGACCTTCTGATCGGCAAGCCCTAGGGCTCTGTGGTTTAACCCACAGCGCCACCCACGTCCCATTGAAGTAGTATAGAAAGCACTTAACAACTTGGGACCAACCATCCTGCAAGGTCATAGACTCACAGAATTGTAAGGGATCTTGAGGGTCATCTAGTCCAACCCCCTGCCATCTCTGGCTGGGCTTGAACATCTCACCCCACATACTGTATGTCCACACAACCGCTTCAATTTGTGAAACAGGCACTGTTACAGGTCCCACATAGCACTCGTTCCGCATTGGTAAGAAATCAAACTTTCAGCATCCACACTTTGGAACTCCCTGCCGATTGACACCAGGCAGGTGCCTTCGCTATGCTCTTTTCGGCACCTGCTAAAAGCATTTCTGTTTAGGCAAACCTATCCAGGCATGAAAAATGTTGCCATGTGCTTTAATCTGTTTTTAGCTTATCGCCGATTTTAATGAATTTCTGCATGTTTTAAAACAGCTATTTTTATCCGTTTTTTTGTGGATAATTTTATTGCTTTATTCTTTTTGTAAACCTGTTTGAGGGTTTTATTTTCAAGCAGGATATAAATCTTATGAAGTAAATAAATTAGCACTTTGCCTGCTTTGTGTTTATTGTTTTCCTTTTTTGTTTGTTTGTTAAGGAGCCATAAACGTTGCAAACCAAGAGCTCCCCAAATCCATTACCAGTCTCTTGCGCCAGTCAACTAGCAGGTACCTTCACTAAATGAGTTGAAGGTGCATAATTTTGTACGGGGTGCGTCTTTTAAAAGAGGCCCCGTGGAACATGTGTACTCTGCATCCACGGGGCCTCTTTTAAAGGACTCGCCCTGTATTTCCTGATGGTATACAGCTTAGCCTCCGTTTTACAGCCAAATGGACCAGGTCATGTGGCTTTTGCCAAAATCGCAGCAACGAACCTGACATCCCATTAATACTACACGCATAAAATAATAATGGTAACAGTATTAAAAAAATAAATAGAGGCAGGAAATTGAGGTTTCATGAGCAAAACTGCATCCTTATTGCCGAATTACAGACCTTTAGACATTAAGCTTTATAACTGAACTGCAGTGGGAAACCAAAGCCACGAAGCAGCAGAAACCTACGCAGGAACACATTACTTATTCCATTAATGTTTGTATCCTTAATAGAAACAGGTTCATTACATGGCAAGGAGCAAAGTTTGCATTAAATAGAAACATCATTTGGTGTTTTATTGATTAAAAGGAGATTAGATTTCCACCATGTTCGTTACCAAATAGGATGCCCCGGAGGAAATGTATATTTAGATCGCAAGGTGGAAGGTTCTTCTTATGGTATAATGGAAAGAAAATGTATCTCATAATGATGGTTTATATCACACAAGGGAGCCAATAAGTAAAAGCTTTGCTCTTCTTCTTACCACCAAAATAAAAATGCAAAAGTCGTCGTCCGTATTAATGGACCAGCAGAAGCAAATCTTTCCTGCTTACAGAGCCCATGTCAAAAACAGGCTGCATCAAAGCTTTCCTTTTGACCTAGAAAGACCATTCAAAAATGGTCTCCGTGGATGAACCTTGGAGGTGGGAAAGAGACTGTTATAGGCAAATGTTTATATGTAGGGGACAGTATGAGGGCTTTCATAATGATTTCTATTCTGTGATTGCACTAGACAATGTTTCCTGAGCAACTTAGCTTACTTAAAAACAATTAACAGTCCTCTAAAGTTTCTAGTCCTTAAGACAGCATGGAAGACAACGGAGGTACTGTGGCTTGGGCTCAGATCTGGGGCACTGCGGAATAGGTTCAGCACAGGTGCCCATGCCAACAGTGACAAGCAAATAGGGGGAGCTTTGTTTAGGGTGACAAGTTTGGGGGGGCTTTGAGGGAATGCCCTGTGTCATTGCCCGCTCCCGGTGGGTTTATCAGGCAGCAGCTAAGAAGAAGAAGCACTCCAGTGAGCAACAGGCAGCATGCAGTGGGAATCTTGAAGCCAACATTTCCATTTCACACAATACCCTCCATCACACTGAAGGCAAAAACAGAAACACCATCTCCCTGTTTTTTCTTGTGAGAGGACAGTGGGCATTTTGAGCTGCCATTTCCCCTGAAAAAGTATTTGGGGGGGGGACACGGCACCCAAAACACTGTGTGTTTGGGGACAACACAATGAAAACGTGGGCATGAAAAAGCACTATTTTCTGGGGTTGGGGGGGGATTAAAGTGTGAAATCATGGCATCCAATCATCCTCTCACAAGAAAAAAGAAGGATGTCCCATTTTTCCTGGGACACTCACGGGGCATGCACACATTGGGTGGTAGTCTACTAAGTGTTACTCAGAGTAGGCCTATTGAAATGAGTGAACATGGCTAAGTTAGGCCTGTTCATTGTTATGAGTGAGTAAAGCTTCAGTAATGTCAATTGCCTTCAACATAGTTTTGCTCTGGAGTGTTGTGAGGCAACTAGCCTAGGGCTTGCTGATCAGAAGGTCGGCGGTTCGAATCCCCGCGACGGGGTGAGCTCCCGTTGCTTGGTCCCTGCTCCTGCCAACCTAGCAGTTCGAAAGCACGTCAAAGTGCAAGTAGATAAATAGGTACCGCTCTGGCGGGAAGGTAAACGGCGTTTCCGTGCGCTGCTCTGGTTCGCCAGAAGCGGCTTAGTCATGCTGGCCACATGACCCGGAAGCTGTACGCTGGCTCCCTTGGCCAATAATGTAAGATGAGCGCCGCAACCCCAGAGTCGGTCATGACTGGACCTAATGGTCAGGGGTCCCTTTACCTTTATCTTCCTCATAGAACATACATGTGCTTTCCAGATGTTTCTGGACTCTCCAGCCAGCATGACCAATGGTCAGGTATAAAGGAGGTCATAATCCAACAATATTTCCTGCTTGGCAGGGGGTTGGACTGGATGGCCCTTGTGGTCTCTTCCAACTCTATGATTCTATGATTCTATGATCTGAAGGCACCATGCCAGCTACTCCTGTCCTTTCTACCCTGCCTGACGACCATTTCTGCCTCCTTGCAAATATGGCACAGACCAGCAGGAGGAGACGGACCTTCTCCTGCCTCTCTGGAGACATTGGATTTTTAAAGTTCTGATTCAGACAACTGTGCCCATGCACAAACACAGAAGAACCCCCCTATTTGCAGCCAGAGCTAGACAGCTCACTCAGAGCCTCGTTGCTCTCCCCCACTGCCCGCAACTTTCTGTTAAAACCCCTCCAGCCGGCGTGTCGAAGAAGGAAAACCCATCTAATGATAGCAGTTATTCCAGCAATGTTAATGATTTTTAGAAAGATGAATTAAGCAGTGGACGGTGGAGGGGGGGGGAGTGGTGCTAGTCTATTATCGCCTCGTGCCTCACTCTATTAAAAAGAGCTGAGCTGTTCATCCATTTATGAGCCCTTGACAGCAAGGCATATATCTCCAAGGGGTGGGGGCGGGGGCTGATTTTGTTCCAAAAAATGTTTAGGCCGAGCTTTTTCAGAAGGAAGGCCCTGGACTTGACTGGAGTTCTGAGCTCAGGGATTCCAGAGCTTCCTTCCCTCCAAGCGAGAGGTTGCATAGCAGATGTTCAGCCAGTTTGAAGGCAGGCTCTGAGGGTCACCTCACACATTGTGCTTTTTTAAGGATGTGTGTCTACAATCGCCGACACATGTATCATACAGGGCCAGGTCCGAGGATGGGATTTTCTGAAAATCTCAATGATGTGATCTGCCAGGAGTTGTGTCTTGTTGTTTTTTAATTCCTCTTTAATCTTGAGAGAAGCGAATTACCTTTTATTTTTTTACCAATCCTGCTATAAAAGGTAAAGGTGTCGTTCAGTCGTGTCCGACTCTTCGTGACCCCATGGACCAGAGCACGCCAGGCATGCCTATCCTTCACTGCCTCTCGCAGTGAAAGGGTAAAGGTAAAGGTACCCCTGACCATTATGTCCAGTCGCGAACGACTCTGGGGTTGCGGCGCTCATCTCGCTCTATAGGCCGAGGGAGCCAGCGTTTGTCCGCAGACAGCTTCCGGGTCATGTGGCCAGCATGACTAAGCCACTTCTGGCGAACCATAGCAGCGCACGGAAACACCGTTTACCTTCCCGCCAGAGCGGTAACTATTTATCTACTTGCACTTTTTGGCATGCTTTCAAACTGCTAGGTGGGCAGGAGCAGGGACAAAGCAACGGGAGCTCACCCCGTTGCAGGGATTCGAACCGCCGACCTTCTGATCGGCAAGCCCTAGACTCTGTGGTTTAACCCACAGCGCCACCCTGCTATAAATACAAACAATTCTCACTCACCGCATGGATCATTAGACCCATCATTACATGTATGACATGCATATACTATGCAGGTTTCCTTTAAACCAGCATACAAGCAGATGCCTGCTACTCTGGTACATAAAAAGTATGCATTTATATTAAACAACGCAAGAGAAATACAGTAGGGACTCGACTCTTTATTCATATGCCGCCCATCTGACTGGGTTGGCCCAGCCACTTTGAGTGGCTTCCAGCAAATTATAAAAACCACAGTAAAACATCAGACATTAAAAGCTTCCCTAAACAGGGCTGCTTTCAGATGTCTTCTAAAAGCCAGGTAGTTGTTTATTTCCTTGACATCTGATGGGAGGGCGTTCCACAGGGAGGGCGCCACTACCAAGAAGGCCCTCTGCCTGGTTCCCTGTAACCTCACAGTGAGGGACCCGCCAGAAGGCCCTCAGAGCTGGATCTCAGTGTCCGGGCAGAATGAAGGGGGTGGAGATGCTCCTTCAGGTATGCAGGGCCAAAGCTGTTTAAGGCTTTAAAGGTTAGCACCAACGCTTTGAATTATGCTTGGAAACATGCTGGGAGTCAATGTAGATCCTTTAGGATCAACATTATGTTGTCCCGGCAGCTGCTCCCAGGCACCAGTCTGGCTGCCATATTCTGGACTAGTTGTAGTTTCCGAGTAATCTTCAAAGGTAGTCCCATGCAGAGTGCATTGCAGTAGTCCAAGTGGGAGATAACTAGAGCATGTACCACTGTGGCAAGACAGTGTGCAAACAGCTGGGTCTCAGCCAGCGTACCAGATGGAGCTGGTAGACAGCTGCCCTGGACATAGAATTGACCTGCACCTCCATGGGCAGCTATGAATCCAAAATGGCTGTACTCTTGGTCCTTTAGGGGCACAGTTACCCCTATATAGCACCTCATGGGGCTCAATTCTTCTATGTGCTGTTATCTGCATAATATATGTATTTTTTCATATAATTTTGCACAGCATTAGCTAAGCAAACCCTGCAATACATGAGCAGCTTGAATATAAGTGATGCTTGATAAAAAGGTGACCCAATGGTGGATTGCCTCCTTTGCTGGTGGGTCTTTAGGATGCTAAGAAATAACATTTTATTTCAGAAAAGTCCAGTGAGTTTGTTTTAATGCTATTAAGGTTTTTTTTTTGTTCTTTTTTAAGTGGTTTGATTTGGTTTTAATGGTGTGGCTTCTCGATGCTTGCAAGCATTAGTCACCTCCGGACTCTGCTGGGCAGAAAGAAAGGGATGATAATAAATGGAAATAAGTTCATAAATAAGTAAAACGGACGTCCTGTGAGCAGCTGCCACCTGGGTAACATTGTCATTGTCACAAGCCATGTCGCCGTGATGTATGCATAACAGCCTGGGCAATAATGGCAAGGCACAAAGGGCAGTGTGTGTCTGTGATTTTGGCTGCTTGCACACTGCCCATTTAAAGGGCATTTAAAGTGCACGGGGCTCCCCCCAAAGAATACTGGGAACTGTAGTTTGTTTGGGAACTGTAGCTCCGGGAAGGGCAAACTACAGTTCACAGGATCCTTAGGCGCGTTCAATGTGCTTTAAGTGCAAGGTGTGCACTCAGCCTTTGTGTGTGTCGCAAGCTGTAAATAAATGGCTTTTTGTGCCTCCTTCTCTGCGTGGATCTCTCAGGTTCATTTTCCCCCTCTTTCTTTTTTCTTTAAAAAAAAGGAACAATCAGAAGGCAACTAGCCAGAAAATAACCAGACCTTTAAGTGTCTCGGTGCCCAATTTACCATGCACTCCTCTTACAATCTCCCTCTCATTTGTGACATTGTATCAGCATGACCGCCTCCCTGAAAGCCGTCCATCTTATTCAAATATTGCTGTTTTCATCTCTCCCGGCTCCGCCTGGCTAGTCTTCTCTGGCTACCTCTGCTGCGCCTGTCGTGGCACTCTGTGCGATCCCAGCAATCACGGCGCCATTGGAGAGCGTTGGACGGCTGCGTCCGCGTCTGCTAGTTGCGCTGCATTCCAAATGAGCACATTTCAGTCAGGTTCCAACACGGGCTATAGAGATACTGAATATGCAACGCCTCTCTCTCTCTCTCTCTCTCTCTCTCTCTCTCTCTCTCTCTCTCTCTGTGTGTGTGTGTGTGTGTGTGTGTGTGGTATCTGCCATATGGCCGGGATAATTTGTATCCACAAAGAACTTCTCACCGTGGTCTCTCCAAAAAAAATTGCACTCACCCTGCTCAGCGTTAGAAAACGGATTGCTTTTCTCTTTTTTTGCAGAGAGGGAATGCTTCCCCCACCCCCAGCTAAATGCCTGCCTATGTCAGTAATGGGGCGTGACAAGAGATTAGAACAGGGACGGCCAACGCGGTGCCCCTCCAAATGGTGTGGGATATTAGCAAGGCAGTCAAACCAACATTGCATGTTTGATAGATAGGCGCGAGATTGCAGCTGAAGCTCACAGTTTTTCCCTGTAAATTTGCTAGAGAGAACTCTGTGAGAGACACTCCCACTGTGCCCTGACAGGGGGAGGGCATATCTACAGTGGTACCTCGCCTAACGAATAACTCGCCTAACGTATTTTTCGCCTAACGAATGACTTCCGGTAAAACAAAATGGCTGCCGCAAACGAATTTCTTCGACTTAAGAAAAGACGTCGCGGCCGCTTTTAATAGGATTTTTACGACTTACGAACTTTTGACCCGATTTTTTCGACTTAGGACTTTTTCCCCAATGCATTCCTATGGGGATTCGCCGAACGAATTTTTTCGACTAACGGAAATCGCGTCGGAACGCATTATCGTCGTTAGTCGAGGTACCACTGTATATCTATATCTATACCTCGGAGGTCGAATGGAATCCGTTCCAGAAGTCCATTCGACTTCCAAAACGTTCAGAAACCAAAGCGTGGCTTCTGACTGGCTCCAGGAAGCTCCTGCAGCCAACCGGAAGCCACGGAAGCCCTATCCGGAGTTTGGCTTCCTAATATAGTTCACAAATCAGAACCCTCACTTCTGGGTTTGCTGCATTCGGGAGCCAAAACATTTGAGAACTAAGCTGTTCAAAAAACAAGGCACGACTATATCTATCTATGCCTGAGCACATCCTCTTCTGCCTTTGCACTCTTTTTCATCACTCCCATGAGAGAAAGAGAGAGAAAGAGATCCAGCAAGTGCCTTCTGTTCCAACTTTTAAACAGCAGCAAAAAAATGTTTTTATTCTGTCAGGCCCATGTAGGCAATTAGGGATACATCTTTCCACAATGCTTAGCTGATTTCTAACTTTATAATATGGTTTTTATCATATGGCTGCATGTACTATTGTGAACCACTCTGATATTTTTACATGAGAATATTTACATGATATTTTTACATATATATATATATATAAATAGAGAGAGAGAGAGAGAGAATTAATCCTGATAGATATGCCTGCAAACTCCAGACTCTTCTAGCCAGTACATTGTTAAAAAACCAAGCATAGAACTGTCTTAAAAATAATCTTAATGTTTCAGTTCTTTTTTTTTTTAACTATACAGAAAAAGTTGCGTCTGATTGAACTCACCAGTAGCGATATGCTTAATAATGTGCTTAACGTCCTATTGATTTTGATGGGATTTAAGTGCACTTCATTTTCTCTAGAATCATCCCTCCCTGTCTTATATGCAGGGAATAATTCCAAAAAAGAAAGAAAGAAACCAACCAACCTACAGGAAATGGTTTTAGATTTTTTTTTGTTGGAACCATGAATGTTTATTGTCAAATTCTGGAAGTGTGAAAAACCGCCTCCAGCTTAGGATCAGACATTAAAAGTATGGGAGATCGTTAAACTGCCTGAGTTAATTAGTTTTTTTTTAAAAAAAATAGTAAGACTGATGAATAATAAGCTAGAGAATTTGAAAAGAAATGGAAAAGATTTATTGAATCTCGGGGATGACAAGAAATTAAAACGAGCTTTATTGGGTTACGTCTTGATTTGCGTTGACATGTTGAATACACACACACACACACACACACACACACACACACCTAAAATGATTCTTTAAAACAAATTAATTCTGCCTTTGCTGGAAAGCCCATTGGAAAATTAAAACTATATTTTTGCTGGCTAGAGGGTATGGGATTCTGGGAAAGAATTGCAGAGAAAAATGAGGCTAATAAAACTGTTGAATGATATGCGATCATATGAAGAGCCAAAAGCAGGGCTTATGCCTCCAAAGACATTTCAGCACCTGAGACCGACCCCAAAATGGCACCTCCCTTTCCTCCAGGGAAGAAAGGGTGAGAGAAGATCTACATCAGTAACTAGAGTTGGGACCTGCTGCCCCTGAGGATCCTGTTGCCTGAGGCAGTCACCTCACCTTGCCTCATGGGTGGGCCGGTCCTTGCCGTAAGTACATAAGAAGATCAGGCCAGTGGGCCATCTCACCTAGCATCCTGTTTTCTCCATGGCCAACCAGAAACCTGGGGACAACAGCACTCTACCCTCCTGATGTTTCCATCACCTACACCTCCAGTTGTTTTTGGACTACAATTCCCATCATCCCTGCTAGCTAGGGATGATGGGAGTTGCAGTCCAAAAGCAGCTGGAGATCCAAATTTGGGAAGCACTGACCTAACATAGATAGTAGGCAGAAATTACCAGTAGCCAAGACAAAACAAGTTTGGGAGACCTTAACCTCCCGCATGTATTACTCAGTTGAAATGAGTCCATGCATTAAAAAGAGGCAGTGAATCTACCCCACAATGTCATGCAGGGCCAGCGCGTCCATTTAGGCGAACTAGGCAGTTGCCTAGAGCGCCAAAATAGAGGGGGCGCTGGCCAGCCTGCCCCCCGCCCCCCCCCCGCTGCCGCCCCAACCAGCGGCGGAACGAGCAGGTTGGGGCGAAAACCACGGCGGCGGGGGCGCCAAAATGGAGGGCGGCGGCGAGGGGCGCCCGGCGGGCAGGGAGCGGGGCACCGTACGTCATGCGCAATGATGTCACGTGCCCCGCCCCCTCGCCTAGGGCGCCAAAACCCCTAGCACCGGTCCTGATGCCATGTGGCGTCTCTGCCTCTGATGTTCACACATTAGATAAGGATTCTGGAGCCAGGGGGAAACCTATGTATATGTAGCAGGGATGGAGAACCTATGGCCTTCTACATGTGGATGGACTCCAACTCCCATCACCCCTGGATGGGGCTGATGGGAGTTGGAGTCCAACACAACATACCTGATGTGCTGGCATGCATTGGCTTCCTTGGCTCAGATTTCCACACTTAACATGTGGATGTTAGGGGTGGAGCTGGGGAAGACAGATGATATCAGGTCAGCGCTGGCCATGTGGCTCTCCTCCCCCTTTCCACGCATGCAACCTTCACACAAATCACATGTGTGCATTCATGTGGCCTGTTTGGCCAGGAAGCAATACACTTTGAAACTTTTTGAAATCATACTGTAAGTGGGCAACAGTCTACATGATGTATGAAATATCTGGTCCCTTAAATCGTGTTATGAGCTTGCAGGGCGTGTGTGGGAGTACGCTGTAAGCAAGATCCTTCTGACCCCTGGATCCAGCAAGTGTTAAAAAATGAGCCAGGCTAGCTTCCTCTGTTGAGATGAAGGTAGATAGCCGTGTTGGTCTGTCATAGTCAAAACAAAACAAAATAAAATAAAAATATATCTGAAAGATATCTGAAGAAGTGTGCATGCACACGAAAGCTCATACCAAGAACAAACTTAGTTGGTCTCTAAGATGCTACTGGAAGTAATTTTTTTATTTTATTTTGTTTTGTTTTTTCTGTTGAGATGATCATCTGAGTGATGGGCCATTAAGAGAACAAAGGAAAGGTAGCTCTGTGCTAGATGACAAATGGGTGGGGCCCTTCCCTCAACTCAGAGATAGTTAGAAGGACAAAGCCTGGGTTTAGAGTTGAGAGTGCAGTTGGGGTGACCTAGAAGCAAAATAAGCAGAGAGAGAGTGCTATTCCAGATCTCTGCTTGAATCCAAGGCTGTTGCTATGGGAGAAAGAAGACCCTTTTGGGGTGTTAATGCTATGAACCCTTCCATCACAGGCTTGGGTTGTATATATGTGTAAATAAACCATATATCATAAAGACACCACAGTCTCCACCGTGCCTCATTTTGAAAAGGAAACACAAACTCTGGGTGAAACCCTTGGAATTTTGCCCTGTTTAGAGATTGGAGTGGCGTGCGACAATACATTATCTATATTAAGCCACTGGAAGTTGATTGCAGCTCTAGCAGCATTTCTAATAGCAGTGGTTTGTTTGCTCTACAGGCATATTAATCCAGTACCCCAGCACTCACCTCTCCAGATTTATTAAAGAGAAAAACAAATATTAGAAACACCGTTCTAACGGTAGCTTGCAGCGTGCAGAGCTCTCACTAGGACAAGGCAAGTCTTGGAAACAAATGGTAAACACAACCGCTTTCCAGGAAATGCCACGGTTACGCAAGGGTTTCCTAAGGATACATCTTAACTCCAGGAGATTCCTTGTATTTTCAGCATGGCAGAAGCCAGAATAGCATTAACACACACACAGGTGTTGGTTCGATAATTCAGCTGTCGCCCTGCGGGGTGTATTTGGAACATGAATTTAGTGCTGCTGCCGGATCAATTAGTTGACAGGAGTGCGGTGTCATCTGCTGGAACACGGGGGAGTAGATACTGTCAGGAGAAGGAAGAAAGCTCGGGAGGTGTTTGTTTCGTTAGGAAACACGGAGGCTTGTTATAATTTCGCTTCTTAAAGTGCCCAGCCTGGAATCGAAATGCTCCAAACTTCTTTGTGTATATCGTTACATCAAACATGTCAGTCTAAGGAACACCTTTCGTTGCTGATGTTGAGGACCACATTTCCTTGGGGTACAATTTATTGTGTGGGGGGGGGGTGACTTCCTGCCACAGCTGTGTTATAATCAACCCTCCTTCTTTCAAATCCCTGCAGGTTGGAGTCCGTATCGGGGAACACCGTTCCTGCATCCGCAATGCTAACAGGGAGGCCCCCCTCGTGGAACATTTTGTATTGCACAACCATTCAGATACAGATTTATTGTTTACAGTACAGGGTTAATCATTGGAATTAGGAAGGATTATGAGAAATATTTACGCCAGCAAGAGTCCCGATTTATTTTTATGTTCAAAACTATGCACCCAGGGGGACTCAATTCAGAATTTGATTTGAATTGTTTCATTGAATGCCTTAGTTTTAGACTTTTTTCAGTTCTGTACCTTTAAACATCAGTCTTTTGTAATCGGCACATAGCTGTCAACTTTCGGATTTGAAAATAAGGTATTTTTTCAAACTTTCGGATTTTAAAATAAGGGATGCCATGAGGGTGGTGCAATGGCACCAAGTAGCCTCGCCACCCTGTGCTCCAGAGGCTGACCGTTTGGGCAGCACGGAGCCTCCACACGCACAAGCCACCATGTCTGTGCTGGCCCGAGGGCATCTGGGAAGTGAGGTCCAGGTCCGGTCCGGAGTTCGAGGAGACGGCGAGGAGTCAGTCCAGAAGAGTCAAGGCAGGGAACAGAGCAGGGAACCAGGCAAGGTCAGGTACAGGAACACAGGCAGGATCTGGCAAACAGCAATGTTGCTCCCGCAACCTGGGGTGGGGTCCGGCAGCCTTTTATCTCTGACGAGGTAATGGCCGGTCCCGATCCCCCGACGACTCACCACCCTGTCTCGCCCAAAGGCGAGCACTCCTCCTGCGAGTACTCAGGTCTCTCCTCCTTTCAGACCTGAGTCTCTGCACCTCGGGAGACGCCGGTGGGTTACTAGACCCAGGGGCCGCCTCAGCCTCTCTTGACCCAGCCGGCAGTGGAGCAGCTGACAGTGATGGCCCAGCTGACGGCAATGAGGTATTCTCTGCATCTGGAGCCAGGACAGGCTCAGGCCCCTGACTCGGCTCTGCTGGTGCTTGTTGCAGGGGGACCTGTGCAGACTGGATCAGGATCAGGCCCCGGACTTGGTTCAGACCATGTCTGGGGCAGAGGATCCTGTGCAGACTGAGACCCCTCTGGTTCCAAGTCCGAGCCTGAATCCCAGGCCATCACAGCGTCTCTCCCGGGATGCTGCATGCTGCAGGCCCTGGGGTGAGTGCTGCCCCTGGCATTTTGTCACCCCCCTCAGTGGTGGCACCCAGGATGACCCGCCCCCACCACACACCCCTTCCTCCGCCCCTGTGTTCTGCACTCATCCCTCCTCCATGCAATCTTTGCCTGTCTTTTGTGTCTGCTTCACACTGGCTCTTGGAGAGGTGCAGTCCAAGAAATATTTTGTGCTGGTTTCGCTTCATGAAACGGTCTGAAAAGGGGAGACTGCCAACCCAATAGTCAGCCGACTGGGGAACTGTGATAGGTTTCAGCATTTCCCTGCTTCTCCCGAAACCCAACACCCCCCGAAATGCCAGTGAGGTTGGTTTCGCCCTCTCGCTTGTCTCTGGGCACCATTCAAATTCAGACTGAACTGTTGAAATTTCGGGAGGTTATGCTTGCCTGACACATAACACCTAGCATGGCACTGGGCCTCCGCTGGAGGATGCCAACAAATGAGTTTACGCAGGAGAAAGAAACAAGCACACACAGAAAAAGCCAAATTGCTGACTTTGACAGCGATAGCAACACAACACACTTCGGAGCCAGCTTTCACTTCCAAAGTCATATCTTCCCTTTCGTCTCTATTGATCAGTACAGGAAAGAGTGACAGAAAACCGTGGCGTAAGATTGTTTTATTAGATATTAAATCAGGCTCCTCATGAGCTTGATTGTAAGTTCAGGCTCCTCTTTCTAAGGATGTCAAAGGGTTTTTATTGCATTGCAACCCAGCTATCAGTACAATTGTATGGTGTTATCCTGCTCATGTGAGGTTAGCAGACTGTCTCCCCTGAGCTCAGGAGCAATAAGGACTCTTACTAAGAATGCAACAGTAGACAATGCCGTGCATCTCTCTCTCTCTCAAGGAGAGGCAGGATAACAATATTTTACATTATTTTAATTACTGGTAATGTTTATTGATTATATATTTTTCCTGCTGTTTTATCGCACCTGTTTTACAGATTACTGTAATAGTGTATGGCTTTTACTGCAGCGTCTTTTTATTATATGTTATGCTTCACCTGCTTAAAATAAATCATCCAGAGACTCCTTATCTAACAAGGCACTAATCAATTGAATTATTATTACTACTATTACCACCACTACTGTTTTAAGTGTCAGATGGGGTTGCTGCTCTCTCAAAGACTCATTTCCTGAGATCTCCCCCCTAACTTGGCTTTTCTGATGTGATTCATGTTGCTCCGATTTGGACAAAACCTCAAATCTTCCATTATCTGTGCTGCATACATTCAGTTTTCAAATGGATCAAAGCTACGCTCTGCACAAGACGCGCCCTAAGAGCAGGAGCAGCGCAGTGACTCTGCGAAATTGAAACCCAGGCTCCTGGCCAGGTCTCCAGCCATCCAACAATCAACAATCACTTTAGATGGGGAAGAGGAGATATCCCAGCCGCTTCCATCTGCAAAGATATCTCTTTCCTTTTCACGGAGTCCTTTTATATAAGCAAATAATATGGCAAAGATCCAGCCTTCTGGGTTTTTTCTCCCCCTCCTCCTTGATTTTCAAGAATCCTCTAGCCTTCAATCAACTAGATAATGCAACTCAGGGCTTTGAGCACTAAGTTGTTGTTGCATTGTTACTGCTGTTATTATTCTACCACTTACAGCCAAAATAGGCTTCTAAGAGTTTTACAAGTATTTTTTAAGAAACCACACAAATTAAAATATAAACATCCATAATTAAAATACAGAATAAAACAATCTCATTAAAACCTAAGCAGCTATAATTAAAATATACAGTAAAACAATCCCATTAAAATAATGCAGGAATTAAAACATTTGGCTCAGGTTAAGTGGTCTAAACCACAGAGCCTAGGATTTGCTGATCAGAAGGTCGGCAGTTTGAATCCCCACGATGGGGTGAGCTCCCGTTGCTCGGTCCCTGCTCCTGCCAACCTAGCAGTTCGAAAGCACGTCAAAGTGCAAGTAGATAAATAGGTACCGCTCCGGCGGGAAGGTAAACGGCGTTTCCGTGCGCTGCTCTGGTTCGCCAGAAGCGGCTTAGTCATTTTGGCCACATGACCTGGAAGCTGTAAGCCGGCTCCCTCGGCCAGTAAAGCGAGATGAGCGCCACAACCCCAGAGTTGGACACGACTGGACCTAATGGTCAGGGGTCCCTTTACCTTTACCTTTACCTTTAAGAGATCAAGGGAATGCCTGTGGCAACAGGGGCATCTTCAGAAGCCATTGTTTTGCAGAAGATAAGGCTGGAGAAGAAGAAAATGTCTCATCTTCCAATTTGGTGGTGAATATGAAGGAACTCTATAGACTTCTCCAGCTTGCAGCTAAGGATGTCAGAGAATTCTAGTGGAGAAGGAAGCAGAAATTGCTGCCCGTGTTCATCTGTAGTCAGGAACAGAAATCTTTTTATTCTGTTGCTGTTACAAGAATCTGTATTTTATTCTGTGTTCCTTATTATAATGGTAATTATATACTTGTTTTGATTTCTGTTGTATAGCTATTATGTTATATAGTACATTTGTGTTGTATGTACTACCCTGACTTCTGATGGAAGGCAGTATATCAAAACCAAAATTGGTATTCATTCAAATTGTCCTTTAAAAAAAAAAGACACAAACTATATGTAATTCATGATAGGGGGTTAGATTATTTTGACATTTCTGAAATCATAGAATTGTAGAATTGTAAGGGATCCATCTATTCCCCCCCCCCTACAATGCAGGAATCTCAACTAGATCATACAAATGAAATGAACACAAGTTATGTAAGTTACATAAGTAGTTACATAAGCTACAAATAAAAGGTAAAGGTAAAGGGACCCCTGACCATTAAGTCCAGTCGCGGACGACTCTGGGGTTGCGCGCTCATCTCGCTCTATAGACCGAGGGAGACAGCATTTGTCCGCTGACAGCTTCCGAGTCATGTGGCCAGCATGACTAAGCTGCTTCTGGCAAACCAGAGCAGTGCACGGAAATGCCGCTTACCTTCCTGCCGGAGCGGTACCTATTTATCTACTTGCACTTTGACGTGCTTTTGAACTGCTAGGTGGGCAGGAGCTGGGACCAAGCAATGGGAGCTCAACCCGTCGCGGGGATTTGAACCGCCGACCTTCCCATCAGCAAACCCTAGGCTCTGTGGTTTAGACCACAGCGCCACCCACGTCCCTTAAGCTACATATACTATATTCAATAGCAGCCAGCCAGATGAATAACATAGTATTTGGTGGAAACCGAACTGCAGTGGAACGGAAACAAGGCTGGTTGTGATGAATACAGGTCGGAACAGAAATTGCTGCCTTCTGACATCCCTGCTTGCAACCTGGCAACCCTCCCTGACACCTACCCCATGGCAAGGAGAGAAGCGAGGCTCCTGCAAGGATTATAGCCAGCCAATGCAATTATCACACACATGGGCTTCAGCTACCGCTGCCAGCTGCCTCATGCCCTTCCTTAACGGCAGAGTCAACGAAGTGCTGTGGCTCTGATCATTGCCCTGGCATCTTGCCACCCCTCCCTCCACAGATAGCACAAGGTTTTCCATTGAGAAAAACTGAGCACAGCTGCAACGTTTGCTCAGACGGGTATGTTCCTTGCGAGAGAAGTAGGACATGCATGTTGCTCATCGCTTCCAGTAATAAAAACCTACTGTTAAAACGCTACTGCAAGTTCACCATTTGTGGCTCATTAGATGCATATCCAAATGGATTCTTTAGAGACCTTCCCTCTCAACTGCTATAGGTTTGTACTCGAAAGCTGGGACCCACAGCAAGAACTACTGGACCAATTAATTGTGTTTTTCTTTCCCCTTCCCCTTTTCTTATTCTGATTCTCTCTCCACACTTCCCCCCCAAAAGCCAACTTGCCTAGTAATGTAAGTAAGAATTCAATTAACTTTCCTCAGCTAGATGTTCTGTTAAGGGAGCATTGATCTGTGTACATCGTGGTATTGCTGGTTCGAGAACTCCTAAGAGAGCCAGTGTGGTGTAGCGGTTAAGAGCAGTAGACTCGTAATCTGGTGAACCGGGTTCGATTCCCTGCTCCTCCACATGCAGCTGCTGGGTAACCTTGGGCTAGTCACACTTTATCACTACCCGAAGGAGTCTCAAAGCGGCTAACAATCTCCTTTCCCTTCCTCCCCCACAACAAATACTCTGTGAGGTGAGTGGGGCTGAGAGACTTCAAAGAAGTGTGACTGGCCCAAGGTCACCCAGCAGCTGCATTTGGAGGAGGGGGGAAGCGAACTCGGTTCACCAGATTACAAGTCTACTGCTCCTAACCGCTACACCACACTGGCTCTAAATTGCCTTGAAAGCCATCCAAGTTGATGGCCGTCACCACCTCTTATTGAAAGACAACAGGTCAGTGGTAGAGCGTGTCATTTGCATGCAGAAAGGACCGAAGTCTTTCCCTCACATGGTCTGGCTCAAGATAAGGCTGATGTCTAGGCCAAGACTCTTGATATGTTTGATCTTGCCCCTTCCTCAGCCGCCCCATGGGCTCGGCCCTGAAACCTTCCGGATTTCTTAAGGGGAATGAAGGGTTTCGTTCATTTTGCAAACCAACCCACATCTTCGGATATTTACATACAACAATGCAATGACAGAGTATTTTGATGGGAATGATTAAAATCCCGGGCTTGACTAGACACTAATTGCTATTGATTGCATAATGATATTGTGGGATGGTAGTGCTGGCTTTATATTGACAGTCAAAAGCAATTGACTGAAAACTCATTATACCATTTCTAGCTTTTTACCAGTTAAAGCCCTCGAAATTCAGAAGGGAGGGGGAGAGGAGAATCACCCTCTGCAACAGTAATTATTTCGGCAAAATGCCATTATACGTAAACGGGGTTTATTCCTGCTTCACACATCGAGCTGAAGACAAATCCTGCAAATTGCCTACTCCACCTCTCCTCTTGGCACTCTCAGGTTTGGGCAAGTGGGGAACTGTCATATTGATATTGTCTTAGTCTTGGCGCTAAAAGATTGCCTCACCCCTCATATGACTCCCTTGTTACAACCACTGGCTCTCAGTCTGGGAAAAATTCAAGGTGCTGGTTACAACCTATTAAGCCCTATAAGACTTTGGGCTCAGGCTGTATTCTCCCATACAAACCCACCCAGCACTCTTCTGGGAAACCCTTCACCTGGTTCCTCCACTCTCACAGGCACTCTTCATGGATATGCAGGACAGGGGCTTCTCGGTGGCTGCCCCTAGACTTTGGAACGGGGAGTGGCTCCCTCCCAGTTGCCCTTGTGCCGGCAGGTGAAGACTGTTTTATCTGGCACTTGAAAACGTTGGCAGCATTAAGATAAATTCAACAGTGTAAATAAGATTTGATGGATGTAATAATGGAATACTGAATGGTTTAGTAGTTTATGTAAAATATGCAGGGGTTTATGATATGCAAAATGAACCATGGAAAGAGAAGAAGGGAAGTCTTTGCTATTTTAAGGTAGTTTAAATGAATATTCTAAATTGTAAAACAGTGTGTGTGTGTGTGTGTGTGTGTGTGTGTGTGTGTATCTATATATAGATATAGAGAAGAAGAAGAGTTTGGATTTGATATCCCGCTTTATCACTACCCGAAGGAGTCTCAAAGCGGCTCACATTCTCCTTTCCCTTCCTCCCCCACAACAAACACTCTATGAGGTGAGTGGGGCTGAGAGACTTCAAAGAAGTGTGACTAGCCCAAGGTCACCCAGCAGCTGCATGTGGAGGAGCGGAGACGCGAACCCGGTTCACCAGATTACGAGTCTACCGCTCTTAACCACTACACCACACTGGCTCTCTATAGATATAGATATCTATAGATATAGATATATGATGATTGTTTTATTCGGACAGGCTTTGGGGGACTGACTGTTTTTTAAGGAAAGGGCTTTGAAATAGTGCTGTGCTGTTTTTATTATTTGTATTGTAGTCGAATCATAGAATCATAGATAACAGAGCTGTTTTCATATTGTTTTAATTCTGCGGCAGTTTAATTATTCTTTAACTATTATCTTTTATATGTTTTTATCCTTCTGTGTATTATCTGTGTTGTTTTAATTTGTGTAAGCCGCTTTAAGTCCTGGTCTGGAAAAGGAACAGATAGGGATAGGGACAGAGAGAAGAAGAAGAAGAAGAAGAAGAAGAAGAAGAAGAAGAAGAAGAAGAAGAAGAAGAAGAAGAAGAATTCCACTTGTGCTCTGCAGAAAAAAGTCCTCCTACAGATACCAACTCATCAAGAGGCCCTGATGTAGGAATGAGGCCTTCTGTGTGGTGGCCCCTACTCTTTGGAACTTATGTTACACACCAGACTGGTGCTGCCTCTATTGTTCCTTGCAGCCCCTTTTGAAGACCTACCTTTTGATGGAGGGTATATCTAGATGGAAGCACCAGATCACCTACAAAATAGCTCATGAGAAGCATGAACAAAAGTCCATTGCTAGTCAGCAAATCTCTTGACAGATTTTATTTGCCCCTAAATTGGGCATGTGGGGGGGGGGGAACCTGTGAGGATTACAGTGTTGGCCAAAGCTTAGATGCTGTTTTGCAGTGGTGAAAATTGCTTAAGCCATGCACCACCAACCTACTGCCACTGAAACAGCAAACCATTTAAGCAGAGGGCAATAATATCTAGAGCGCCACTAAAAGGTCCTTAAGGTTAGCATGACGTTCTGTGTGCATAGAGCTAAGCTAATGACTAATACGTCTTCCAATCATATTTCAGCCACAACCCTATTTCATAAAAATCAGTAGGACTTTGCTGCTGCTTTCAGTGTGCCGTCGCTTGTACCCAACCAGAACCTCACTAATTGAGTACTTCAGTCTAGACACACAAACACATTTTATTATAATCTCACCATATAACCTTCTGTGCCCACAGAGAAATTAACAAGCCAAGCCAGACCTGGAAACTTTTTCTTTGCCGGAGAATCCAAACACAGTATTTTTAAAAGTAGATTTTCACAGGCTATTTTCTCACTGTTGTAGATCTGAGCTATATGCCATGTCTTTCACGTTTTCCTCTATATTCATTGTTAAATTCTTGTGGATAGTAAGCAATGTCTGAAGCCCTTTGGCAGGACCTTTGCATGAAAAAGGGGCCAACTTCTCATCCTATTAGATGTTACAACTGTTTCTCTTTTGATGTGTTGAAAATTCTTCCCTTTTATCTCTTGGCGGCTTTAAATATTCATTTGAATTGGTGTGATGGCGCCTGCAACTCCTGCAGCCTAGTGGTGCTACCTGAATGGAATGGGGGGGGGAGGTGGGCTGTACCAGAACAGCTCCCACCATGAGCCATTACAAAGTAATTAGCAATAGCTCTGAGGTCCATAAATCCTGATTCAGAATACAAACCTGTAATCCCAAGCAAAAATCAATCATGTCCCATGATTCCACCCAGTTTTGACTGTAATCCCAGAAGCCTGTGAGTTAACAGGGTGCCTAATCACACACGCCGCAACCCCAGAGTCGGTCACGACTGGACCTAATGGTCCTGTGTCCCTTTACCTTTAATCACACACATCTTGTGCATAGCTGTCAACTTTCGGATTTGAAAATAAGGGATTTTTTCAAACTTTTAGATTTGAAAATAAGGGATGCCGCAAGGGCGGTGCAATGGCACCAAGTAGCCTCGCCACCCAGCGCTCCAGAGGCTGCGCGCGAACGGGTGAGCGAAAGAGCGAGCGCGTAGACGGCAGGCAGGCTGTCTGTCTGGTTGGGCGTGAGGGTCTGGCTGCACAAGGCATGCAAGCTCCGCCCCCAGTCGGTCTCAGACTCCTTATTAGCAGCCGAGCAACGCAGCTGAGGAGCCTCCCTGGCCGGCAGGGAGGGAGAGGAGCTGCTTCCTTTGAAATCCGGGAAATTTAAGGGATATCAACAATCCGAGATAGCAGCGGGAAACGGCATTGGAATAAGGGAGTTTCCCGCAAAAAAAGGGAGGGTTGACAGCTATGATCTTGTGACAAAATGCAAGGACGGTGGTAGTTGCTCTTACTATAATAGGAAGGATGCATTTGGATTGTGGGTGGGATTTATTGCTCTAGGTCAGGGGTAGGCAAACTAAGGCCTATGGGCCGGATGCGGCCCAATCGCCTGTTGCAAGCAAAATTTTACTAGGAAAGGCATAAAGTTGGGTCCGGTTTTCCCAAGGGGGAGTCCGGATTTTTTCTCCCTGGGAAGAGCTGGAATTTTAGAGCTTTTCCCTTCGTGCCACAGACAGAGTCCACACCAGAGTTATCAAAAGCAAAGCACAGCTTCCCATTTATTGAATCTGTTGCAACAGAGGTTTCCCATCACGTAGCAGGTACGATGAGGAGAACCCAGAACAATGGTGTGCCAGCCCCTATATAGACTTTGAAATTCCCCCCCTTCGGCTCAAGACCACCCCCCTTGTACATCATACATACATCACAAAAAGGGGTGTAACCCAGGACCACCCCTTAGATACATCACAGCTACATCATAGAAAAGGCGTCTCCAGTCAGAAATCTGAGTGTGTTGTTTACCTCCTGACTGCCACTTCATATGATAATGTCTTATCTGATTGCCCTTCCTGGGCAGTCTGGCCATTCCTTTTGAGATTGTGATTAGTTTATTTCTGAGACAATGGAAAGGTTTTCTCACTCCCTTGCAGAGAAACACCTGGTCATCCCTCCTCGACCCCTCCCAGACAAGCATTTCTGGAGAACAAAAGGTTTCCTGCCTTGGCAGGGAAGGGCAAATGCAGACTTAACTACTGTCCTTTGTAAGTCAATTGGGCCATCTGATACCTGGCCAGCTAGGAGTCAAAATTGTGTCAGGGGTCAAATGGTTTCAGGACTGTGCTTCAGACATGAGGCCTTGTTTTGCTTGGCACACTAATAAGAATTAATATATATATATAAATAAAATACCTAAAATTCCTATAACAGCCTTCTCAATCCGGTCCGGGAATCAGCGTGTTTTTACATGAGTAGAATGTGTCCTTTTATTTAAAATGCATCTCTGGGTTATTTGTGGGGCATAGGAATTCGTTCATTATTTTTTTTTCAAATTATAGTCCGGCCCCCCACATGGTCTGAGGGACAGTGGACCAGCCCACGGCTGAAAAAGGTTGCTGACCCTTGCTCTAGATGTAGAGACGGTTTCTTATGTTGCACTTCCTTGTGTGAAGCAAAAAACTAGGCATTTCACCTGTTATGTACCGGTATTCAGTGGCCTGTGTTTGCCTGAGCTGGAGTCTGGATTAAGGATTCTGAGCTCCTGTGTTCTGCTTCGATACATGATATCCAATCACAGAACATTTCAGGATTTGGGACTCTGCCATTGGCCCTTAAACTCTGAGTCATGATTTGCAGCTTGTAAATTTAGACAGCCAATCATGTGGGGAGGGGGAGTGGCCCTGGCCGTCAGAAATGTATATAAGCAGTTGCTTTGCCCCTGTTGTCCAGTCTTGTTAGTTCAATAAAGGTTCTTGCTGTTATCACTGTCTTTTGCCTTGTGAGAACCACCTACACTTCATCACCCATCTTCCCTACCGGATAGCTCAGTTAGAGCGTGGTGCTCATCACACCAAGGTTACAGGTTCAATCCCCGTATGGGTCAGTTGCCTATTCCTGCATTTCAGGGGGTTGGACTAGATGGCCCTCAGGGTTCCCTTCCACCTCTACATATCTATGACTCTATGTCCACCCATCTCCTTGGACCCATGCATTTCCCTATGAACACTCTCCTGGGGGGGAATTTGCTTTGCTTGTGAATTCTAACAGGCTCTTTTGAAATGCTTCCATTGGACCGGACAACAGTTGATTTAGCACGGAGCTGCAGTCTTTCCATGTACAGTATACAAAACCTAACAAGCTATGCATCTATCTCTGTCCAGGGACACATACAAACTAAACCCACTGGAGACAGGGTGAGCTAATTCAGCACTCTTTTGCTGAGCTCCAGTAATCCACATATTTCAGCGGGGTGTGTGTGTGTGTGTGTGTGTGTGTGTGTGACCAGAGGCATCGCAAGGTGGGTGCAGTGGGTGCTGTCTGCCCCGGGTGTCACCTCTGAGGGGGGTGACAAAATGCTGTGCAGCAGTCAACCCTTTGGGGGACAACGAAATTACTCGGCTGCTCCATCCACCCAGATAGGGCACTCCACGCAAAAACAAAACAACTACAAAAACACTAATTAAAACCATACAGTATGATACAGCATAACAGGTAAGATTAGATGAATTTCAAAGTCCAGGCTTCCCATTCAAGGCCGAGATCGCTCTGGAGAAGAAGCTGTTCCTAAGACGGCTTGTTCTTATCCTCATCGTCCTGTATCTCCATCCTGATGGCAAGAGCTCGAAGAGACGGTGACCAGGATGCGATGGATCTTTCACTATGTCCAGTGCCTTTCTGTGGAACCTCATGGCATAAATCTGCTCTAAGGTGGAGAGCGAGCAGCCAACAATGCTCTCTGCTGCCTTAACAACTCTGATCAGGAGATGAAGAGGATAGCTAAAGCTGCTCATCACCCATTGCAAGGGGACACACACACAACCAAAGGCATGGAGGATCTTACCCAGAATGAGCACAAACCCACAGCGAGCCCTGACCCCAGTATCCCTTCAATCTCCTAAACAATATGAGGAGGGATTATTATTATTATTATTATTATTATTATTATTATTATTATTAAAACTTATGTTGTGCCCATGTCTAGGAATCTCTACTTCAGTCCTTTTCTTGAGCACCAAGTGAAGGAATTTCCTCAGCCTTTACCCCCCTCCCTGCAGGACTTTTTTCTCCGGCTGCCAACTTCTGCCTTTTTTGTCATTTTGTATTGTTTCCTTTATAGGCGACGGATGCTGATCTGCTGACGTCATTCCACGTGCGCACAAAGCCTGCTCCCATCTTGCCATCGCTCACCTCGCTTTCCCTTCGCTCCCTTGCAGGGTCTCTCCGCGACCGATACTGTGGGAATCTCAGCGACCTCTGTCAACATCCAGCACCAAGGTTTTGACTCGGCACTTTGCTGAGATCCATGTTCTCTGCCCGGCGGAATCCCAGTGTGTGGATTTTGGCACCAGCCTCGCCACATGGCAAGAGCACAATGAATTTCTCAGCAAAATGCTTCGGTGACAGGATATCATTTATCCCCTCCCATGAATGGGCATTAATTCCGTGGAGATAATAGATTGCAGTTAGTCATTGTGAGGGGCTTCCTTTGTTGGCGCTTTGAACTCTGCCGCCCATTCACTGGCCTTTCTCCTTTGTGTCCCTGAGAGCTCTGGGTTTGCAAGCTCCAGAGACTCCAGCCAGCCGTCCCCAAGCTGGGGCCTTCCAGGTATTTTGAACGACAGCTCCCATCATCCCTCACTGTTGGCCAAATGCGGGAGAAGGGGTGGGAAGCAATAATAAAACGGATCGAGTAAGGTGCAGTGGGGGAAAGGGGTGGGAACCAAAAAAAGATTCTGTCACTTTTGCCTTTCCTTCAGGACCTGCCCACTGTGGCCCCCCAGAATGTTGGCCTGCTGTGAATCCTGCCACCCGGCTTAAAAAGGTTCTCCACCTCAGCAAGTGCCAGATAGCCCAGTTGGTAGAGCACAAAGCCCTAAATCTCAGGGTCATGGGTTCAAGCCCCATGTTGGGTGAAAGATTCCTGCATTGCAGGGGGTTGGACTGGATGACCCTCATGGTCCCTTCCAACACTACAATTGAGAGCCAGTGTGGTGTAGTGGTTAAGAGCTGTAGACTCGTAATCTGGCGAACTGGGTTCGCTTCCCCGCTCCTCCACACGCAGCTGATGGGTGACCTTGGGCTAGTCACACTTCTCTGAAGTCTCTCAGCCCCACTCACCTCACAGAGTGTTTGTTGTGGGGGAGGAAGGGAAAGGAGAATGTTAGCCGCTTTGAGACTCCTTCGGGTAGTGATAAAGTGGGGTATCAAATCCAAACTCTTCTTCTTCTTCTATGATTAACAGCTTGGTGAAGCAGGTATTCTTCATGCAGGCCACAAGCCATGTCAAGCATTCACTCATTTCTCACCTGAGCTCCTAGATGATGTCAGAATGTGACAGCAGCCACACCCCAGGAACAGCTTGTGATTGGCCAGCTAAACCAGAGGAGGGTAGCTGATGGGACTCAAACCCTCTGTGAGTTAGGGACTTCCCCTGTATGCGAAGACAGGCTTCAGCAGATTGAGCGGACAAGACCAATAGTGGGTCCAACGGTCAAGAAGGCAGTTACTGCGTGTATTGTATGTAGAGGGAAGTGAGGGGCAGATGAGGTTCATCAACCCGGAAAGGTAGCCCATATAGGAAAAGGAAAACTCTGGTCCTAAATCTTCTGGAGAAAAAAAGGCTCAGGAGTAAATCCTACAGAAATCCAAAGTGGCAGCCCTAAGATGGTTGGATGGTGTCTTCTATATCTCCTTCCAGCAACTCCTGCAGCCAAGCTGGTGCCAAACATATTGCTCTGCTTTCCTTTGGACCACATCAGCCAGGCCAAGAGGGGGGTCTTGTCATCTGGGCAGCTCAGGACCTCCATACACACTGTCCAGGCTTGCACCCCATGGAGGTCACTTCGAAGCTGCTAACGCAGCTGTTTGACTTCACCCCTAGAGGCGCACTCCATTGTCTCTTGAGACAGGCAGACACCAACAACTGCTTCCATATGTTGCTGAACTAGAACATCCATTATTTCCAACCACTGGCCACGATGGATGCGACCGATGGGAGAGGGAGGTCAGCAAAATCTGAAGGACAACTGTGAGGTCTTATCCTGTTTCAAAGGCCCCATGATATCTTGCGGCAATGAGCTGTGTCCTTTGTCGTGTGCTATGTGAACATTGTCCTCCTGATCGATGGATGTTGTAGGAAGAAGAGATGAAAACTTGGGTACATTCCCAAAGCAAGCACCAGTCTTGAATGAATGAGCTTGGGTTGACTTCTTCAGCCACCCTGTTGCCCTTATTGATGTGCCAGAATTGTTAATCGGTGTGTGAGAGAGAGAAGGAAGAGGGTGTCTTCACAGCTGCTGAGAGCAGGATGTACCCTCTTCCTGATCTTAAGGAGCAATTGAAATATGAAAGGTAGTGGAACATGATTTAGTTCGTTCTGTGCTCTTGACTCGCTTATTTTAATTCACACATTGTCCTTTTTATCTGCCGGGTCTCTCGGTCTGTCTTTGTTGATAAAATATCTCTTAGGAATTACAGAAAAGATGTCTCAGTTCATAGGTAAGATGCAATTATTAAATTGGGAAGGGACGCGGGTGGTGCTGTGGTCTAAACCACTGAGCCAAGGGCTTGCTGATCGGAAGGTCGGCGGTTCGAATCCCCGCAACGGAGCGAGCTCCCATTGTTCGGTCCCAGCTCCTGCCAACCTAGCAGTTCAAAAGCACATCAAAGTGCAAGTAGATAAATAGGTACCGCTCCGGCGGGAAGGTAAACGGCGTTTCCGAGCACTGCTCTGGTTCACCAGAAGCAGCTTAGCCATGCTGCCCACATGACCCAGAAGCTGTACGCCGGCTCCCTCGGCCAGTAAAGCGAGATGAGCGCCGCAACCCCAGAGTCGTTTGTGATTGGACTTAACTGTCAGGGGTCCTTTTCCTTTACTTTTTAATTATTAAATTAATGGGGAAAGGGAGAAAGCATTTGTCAAGAAAGCCTCACTTATACAATTATTCTTTCACAATGGGGGGGGCCTTCCTTTAAAAAAGGAAGAAAAAATTAAAGTAACATCTTACATAAAGTGTTGTTGACTGAGCAAAGGGAGGCTTCTGGTTTTGCATTGTTGCCAAATAGCCGTTTGGCAATCTCTACTTGTTTGCAACGTGATCTCTCTCTTGATCGTGGGCAATTTTTTTTGCAAACATCTAGGGCGTAATGCCACGTTGCAAGTTCAATCCTCAGGTCAGCTACCACCCGCACTTTCAAGGGAAATAGGGAAATGTATGGTGTATTGGGGACCCAGGTGGCGCTGTGGGTTAAACCACAGAGTCTAGGGCTTGCTGATCAGAAGGTTGGCGGTTCGATTCCCTGCGACGGGGTGAGCTCCCATTGCTCGGTCCCAGCTCCTGCCCACCTAGCAGTTCGAAAGCACGTCAAAGTGCAAGTAGATAAATAGGTACCGCTCCGGCGGGAAGGTAAATGGCGTTTCCGTGCGCTGCTCTGGTTCGGCAGAAGCAGCTTTGTCATGCTGGCCACATGACCCGGAAGGTGTCTGTGGACAAACGCTGGCTCCCTCGGCCTATAGAGCGAGATGAGCGCGCAACCCCAGAGTCGGACACGACTGGACCTGATGGTCAGGGGTCCCTTTACCTTTACCTATGGTGTATTGAGTCACTGGTCCTGAAAACTTTGCACAGGCCCAGTTCAGGGCACTAGTACCAGTGTACAAAGCCCTAGATGGCTTGGACCCCAAGTACCTAAAATAACACCTGTCAGAATGGCTCGTTGGGGGAGGTGGAGATCTGACCCACAGGCTGGGAAAAGGCTCTCCACCCTTGTACTAGGGCTGCCGTTGAAGTAAGTGGAAAAGCCCTTGCAGTGACAGAGGAGCTCCATATTCAGAACTCTGCAAAGAAAACATACAGCCGAAAGAGATAAGGAGGGATTATATACAGTAACCTTTAGGTGCTATTATTTTGTATTATTTGTTTCCTTGTTTTTTTGAAAGAAAGAAAAAAGTCCTTCTTTTAACACAACAAATGATGACACAAACTGGCGGGAGTCCAGAAATTAAACTGAAGGCTGAAAGCACTTGCGTTGCTCACTTTAATTCATTTTCTTCTCCCTTCCTTCTTGCAAGGAACAGCATGCTCCTCGTAATTTTGATGCATGCTATACCGTCGTTGCATTATGAACATTTTAACTCTCTAAATCCTTTGCCTCTCTTTAAGAACACACACTCACAAACACTAAATAAACCATAAAAAATGTAAAAATCTTAGTGGAAACCTATAAAAAGTTAATTGCTTCCCCAAAGCAATTGTTGGATCTTCCGTGCTGTCATGTAAACAAACGCTGAAAAGTTTTCTTCTAGTATGCTTGAGGCAGGGAAGGGAGCAGAGAGCTGGAACGTACAGGTTTTTACATAAGTCTTTCAGGATGTGCCTTCCTCTTTCTTCTCAGCACCCTCGGCAGAATGCCATATTTCATAGAAGGGACCCTGGGGGTCATCTAGTCCAACCCCCCGCAATGCAGGAATCTTTTGCTGAACGTGGGGCTCGAACCCACGGCCCTGAGATTAGGAGTCTCGTGCTCTGCCAGCTGAGCTATCCCTTGTTCAGATTCAAGCATGTGTTCCTAGTCCTCAAATTTATAGCAGCAGGCTCCATCTTCAGAGAGTTGTTCCTTCCTTTTGTGTGATAGAAGAAATCCAATAAAATGTCTTGTTGATGCTGGTACGCTTGCTTACACCTCTAATTTCCAAGCGTATGAACATATGCTTAGTGCAGGTCATAAGCACAGCCTCCATATTTACTGGTAGAATTTTAGGTACTCTCACTTAAAAGGAATCTCTCTCTCTCTCTCTCTCTCTCTCTCTCTCTCTCTCTCTCTCTCTCTGTGTGTGTGTGTGTGTGTGTGTGTGTGTGTGTGAGAGAGAGAGAGAGAGAGAGAGAGAGAGAGAGAGAGAACCTTTTCGTTTTAAAGGTAAGATAAAGGTAAAGGGACCCCTGACCATTAGGTCCAGTCGCGGACGACTCTGGGGTTGCGGCGCTCATCTCGCTTTATTGGCCAAGGAAGCCGGCGTACATCTTCCAGGTCATGTGGCCAGCAAGACAAAGCCGCTTCTGGCGAACCAGAGCAGCGCACGGAAATGCCGTTTACCTTCCCGCTGCAGCAGTACCTACAGTATCTTTCTACTTGCACTTTGACGTGCTTTCGAACTGCTAGGCGGGCAGGAGCAGGGACCGAGCAACGGGAGCTCACCCCGTCGCGGGGATTCAAACTGCCGACCTTCTGATTGGCAAGCCCTAGGCTCTGTGGTTTAACCCACAGCACCACCCGCATCCCTTTCATTTTAAAAGATTTGCTTAAAAGGCTTCTCATATCATTATTCGCTAGATGGGCCTCTCCTACTGATTGCATGAAATCCTTTCGCTTTTTGATTTTCTAATCACCCCCTTTTACAGTTTCCTAGGGTAAGTCCATATTTCATGTTTATGCATCGCTTGTTTCTCCACCATCATGCCATACACCCACACACCCATTGTTTAATCATGTCCAGGTCCGCTGTCTCCACTTTGGGCTTGAATTCAATCCTCATAGTGACAAAGTGAAAATGGGGGGGAGCACAACAAAACTGGAGCTTGTGTGTGTGTGTGTGTGTGTGTGTGTGTGTGTGTGAATGCGCACACACACTTCGCGTATCGATTTGCATTATGAAATTATTCATTCTTCTGTCGAGTTGATTGAGTTGGCCACATTTGGCATCACCTAAAACTGCCCCCGGTATTGGCAGGCTGGGACGCGCTGAGCTCCTGGTGTCAATACTCATTTTTCTCAAAGTGGGCTCCTCCGTTCGCCTCCCAAACCCTCTCGGCTTAAGAGGTCGGATGAATATGCTAATGCACCGTCACCTGTAGGTCAAATCAATTAGGCAGGAAAGGCCAAACAGCATTTTGTGTGTGGGGGGGGGTGAGGGTACATTTTATTAATACCCTCGGAAATATTGAGAGCAGAGACACCATGATGGATGGAAAGAATTGGAAAGGGTGGGGTGGGGATACACGCAGAGAGATATCCTTCAAGTATCTTGGCACTATAAGAGACAAAGTTATTGGCAAAAACAAAGGTGGGGGGTTGGCATTGCTAGAGTCAATTTGAAAGAAGAGATGGAAGAAGAGAGTTTGGATTTGATATCCCGCTTTATCACTACCTGAAGGGGTCTCAAAGCGGCTAACAATCTCCTTTCCCTTCCTCCCCCACAACAAACACTCTGTGAGGTGAGTGGGGCTGAGAGACTTCAGAGAAGTGTGACTAGCCCAAGGTCACCCAGCAGCTGCATGTAGAGGAGCGGAGACGCGAACGCGGTTCACCAGATTACGAGTCTACCGCTATTAACCACTACACCATACCGGCTCTCTTACAGTGAGTCGGGTCTTTGCTCTGTGTAGTATGCTGTGGCACAGTAATTTAAAGGCACTGCTGCCCTTCCACTTGGATTCCTGGCAAAGGCAGTGCCAAATTAGCAGTGAAATGAAATACACCCCCCCACACACACACACAAAATGGGGGTAGCAGGAATGGAAGTTTTCTGGGTGTCAGGGACCGTGCTAAGGGGGGCTGCACTGAGGAGGAATGGTGGGAGCCTCCCCCTGCTCCTGATCGGGATCCTGAATCTTCCCAGGAGCAGTGGGACAGTATAGATTTGGAACAGTGGTTTGCAGAGGGGCATAGTTCAGAAGGCAGAAGCTGAGAAGTACTGGATGGGGAACAGCTAGGAGGAGAAGCACTGGGAGAGAGAGAGTTAACAGACTCACTGTCGCTGGAAAGCACCAACCGCTCAACCCAAGGTCAAGAAGAGCAGGTAAGGTGGCAGTGCAGGAAGCAGAGTGGCTGCAAGATCAGGTAGCAGGACGCGGAAGTGACGTGGGTGACAAGGGGAGAAGTAGGTGGAACCTTTAATTGGGAGCAGCTTCACTCCCAGGAATGGATTCTTTGTTCTCTCGCTGTGATCATTAAAGTTTCTAACTGGTAAGAATGCTCCTTTCTCTTTGTTCTGATTATTTACTTCCAAAGGTGGGGAGGAATAATAATAATAATAATAATAATAATAATAATAATAATAATAATAATAATAATTTTTTATTTGTACCCCGCCCATCTGGCCGGGTCTCCCCAGCCACTCTGGGCGGCTTCCAACAAATATTAAAATACATCAAAATCACAAGTTAAAAACTTCCCTAAACAGGGCTGCCTTCAGGTATTTTCTGAATGTAGGATAGTTGTTTATCACTTTAACCTCTGATGGGAGGGCGTTCCACGGGGCGGGCGCCACTACCGAGAAGGCCCTCTGCCTGGTTCCCTGTAGCTTTGCTTCTCGCAGTGAGGGAACCGCCAGAAGGCCTGACACTGGGGTGTGAAATCCCCTCTAAGCCTCTCCCACCATTCTCCTTCAAATTAGTTTATGTTTTGCTTTCTGGTCTGGTCCTGAGCAGGATGGCTCCTGCAAAGAAAGGTGGTGAAAAGAAGAAAGGGCGATCAGCCATCAATGAGGTGGTTACTCGGGAATATACTATAAACATTCACAAACGGATCCATGGCATGGGCTTCAAGAAGCGGGCTCTTTATGCTCTCAAGGAGATCCATAAATTTGCAATGAAGGAGACGGGGACTCCTGGTGTACGCATCGACACCCGCTTGAACAAGGCTGTCTGGGCAAAAGGTATTGAACATACCTTACTAGAGTGTCATGGGACTGAGTCAGGCCGTATTGACTGCAGAGGCAACGTCTGAAATGATCCTGAGGCAGGGCAATACCAGCATACACCACATTTACTCGAATCTAATGTTCACCTTTTTTGGCCAAATTATTTAGCGAAAACTAAGGTGCGCCTTGGATTCGATGGCACATTAGACTCGAGTAAAGATGGCAGTCGCTACTGTACAGCACCTAGCATTCTGGGGGCGCTACATAAATATTAAAGATTCATTTTTTTATTGGTTTTAACAATTTTAAGCGCATAACATTACCGTTAAATTTTTCATTCTTCCCCCCTCTCACTGAGGGAAGCAATTTTCCACCCCCCTCTCTCACCGGGGTAAGCATAAACATTGTACATTTAACGTAATTAACAAATTACATATCATTGCTTAGGCCTGGCCCATTTCTGTGGGCCAGGTATTCCTCTTTTCCTCAATTTCATATTTCGGTTGACTTCCTCAAGTCCCCCTCTGTTGAATTCATTATCTAACCTCTTTATCAGTTTCCCAAATTCATAAACTCACACTAACATAAAAATACCCAAATCTTTTTACTTAAACTTTCTTAAAGATTTGCTTAAGATTCATTATTAATCATTAGCATCCTTATTCTCATTGTCCGCGGTGCTGGTGGCAGCGAGTCCATAGAATCGGTTACTTGGTGTCATGCTTCTCCCCCCTCCCACCCCTCCTTTAATCAAAATAAAGAGGGGAGAAACCCATCAAGTGTGAAATGCAGAAGTACATTTCTGAGACGGCCTCCCAGTGCCGAAATCAAATGAAGGAAGGTCATTTAGAGTCTTCTGAAACCGGCGAGATTATTTATGAAAAAAGCCAGGCACTACACTTACCGCACCTCCTGCTCTCAATGGAGCTCATCATTCAGAGCTGTTGAGCAGTTGGGAACAATTACAGAGGATAAACCGAATGAAATATGTTACGCCGTGAATGTGTCAAGATTCTGACCGGTGGAATTTACATACATGAATAAATATTGAATGCTGCTTAGAATAGAGGCTGGGGGCAGAGCCTTGGTGGTGGGCAAGCAGCAATGCAAAAATAATTGCTGCCTTTATTACCCGTTACTGGCTTTAATAGCATGAAAGAGAAGGGGGGGGGGAGAGAGAGAGAGGTTGGAATAGTCAGGCCTGGGAGGCAAATTAGAGGATGCATCTCTCTGTTACCTGATCCAAATATTAACAGCTTTCTCCTTAGCATTCTGCTGAATGGAGAGGACAAAGCAGGTATGATACATCCAAGGGAATCTAAATCATGTCCACACCAGTCAAATTCTATATGATTTTTTTGGGAAGGTGGTCAATGGTCGAGGCAGATCTACGATGAAACTAACGAAGCTCAAGCTTCAGAGACCCTAATCCCGGAGCGGCCCCATAAGTGACTTTATTCCACATTGCTTTAAATAAAATGGGTCTAGTAGACAATGCTATTTTTATAGAAACAGAGGTGTCAGCCAACGATAGAAGAATGGCAAATGAAAATGATGGACTATATGAAACTTGCTGAGTTGACCGGAAAACTTCATGACCAGAGGGAGGAAGCGGTGGAGGAAGACTGGAAGAAATTTAAAGTATATTTTAAAAAGTATTGTAAGATTAAAGAGTAGAAGTAAACTGGAAGATAAGGGAGGCTGTAGACTTAGAGGATAGATTTAAGGTTTATAATTGTTGGAATAAATGATATTGACATTAGGATAGAAGAGATATTGAGGTTAATTAATTAAAAATTGTTATCAATGATGTCAAGAAATTACTAAAGATGATATACAAGGAACGCAGGAAGAGAGGATGGGAGGAAGTCAACCCACAATGATAAGAAGGATTAATAGGTTAAAAGGAATTATGTATGTTTTTATGTGTACTATTGTTGTTGTTTTCCTTTTGTTTGTTTAGTGATGTTTGTTTTTTAATTGTATTATTTTGTTAAAACCAATAAAAAAATTTGAAAAAAAGAAAGAAAAAGAAACAGAGGTGCCAGAACTCACCATGAATGCCTCCCTTGTTCTCTTATACTGGCAATGACGCCCCCCTGAGAGGTGCCGGAACCGAATTCCGGCGAGTTCCGGCTGAAAAACAGCCCTGCTAGTAGACCCAATTTGAGTCGCATGACTCCAGCTGGTTTTTGTTGTTGTTGTATATGTTTCAACAATCCCAAAGTTTGAGAGCCAGTAGCACAGATGTTGTAAAGGCGGAGTGTCGCAGCAAGTTAGCTGTTACGCTGAAGAGCACTTAAATTCTTTAGGCATATTGTCTCTAGAAAGTGACATTGCAAAGAAGCTCTCATAACATGAAACCGTAAATGATTATGATGCTAGGGGGGGAAGGGGGGGTTATAAAACATGCTTCATGTAACATGAGATAATCCAGTACAGAAATTTTACTCAAAATCTGAGATGTTGTAGTTAATTTTTATTTTTAAATAAAAATGTGGTGATCTGTCATGAAGCCACCCCACTGAAGAAGTTAACAGTGGTTATCCAGACCTCATTGCAAAGGAGCCCCCTTAACAGTTCAAGCTTCAGGACCCCCAAAAGGCAGGTCCGCCACTGCCAAGTGGAGGAGAAACCAGCGCCGATGAGAAGCAGAGTGAGAGCCACGTACTTCCACTTTTGTCCCCCTAGCCTCTTCCCCGTTGAGTTCTTCAAAGGCAACAATGCGACTCCGGAGGCAGAAGCTGAGCGCGAATGCAAATCCATGAAATGCAGGTAAGAACAGAGGAGCAAAGGAAGCTGCCTGTCAGGAATCTGACCCCCCTCCCTCACGGCTGGCTGCCAGTAATGCAAAAAACAAGAAGCTCTTACCAAGGTATTTTATTCAATATTCAGAGAGAGAGAGAGAGAGAGAGAGAGAGAGAGAGAGAGATGTAGGACAGGCATCCCCAAACTTCGGCCCTCCAGATGTTTTGGACTACAATTCCCATCATCCCTGACCACTGGTCCTGTTAGCTAGGAATCATGGGAGTTGTAGACCAAAACATCTGGAGGGCCGCAGTTTGGGGATGGCTGACGTAGGATGTCGCTTCTTGGATAATGGCGTTGCTCCGAGTAAAGTCCCACCCCCTCCGTCTCTCCTATTATATATCATCCCTGCGTCGGCTGATCTGTGCTTTCTGCCTCTGAGCTTTCTGTTCTCCTACTCTCAATGCCCGCCGGGTCCTGGGGGGGGGGTTTCAGGAATGCTGTCTAAAGACACTGAGTCTGTTGGCTGTCTCTCCCCTGGTGCTCCTTCTTCCTCCTGCTCCTCTCCCAATATTTCCCAGCTTCTCCCCTCTGCAGCCTCTGAACTATGACCTTCTGCAATCCACTGTTTTAAATCTATACTGCCCTCCTCTTCCCGGGAAGGTTTGGGGGGTGGGGTCTCCACCATTCCTCCTCAGTCCAGTCCTTGAAACTGCCTTATCCTGAGTCAGACCATCTGAGTTGATCCATCTAGCTCAGTATTATCAACACTGATTGGCAGCAGCTCTCCAGGGGCTCAGGCAAGGGCTGTCTCCTAGACCTACCTGGAGATGCCAGGGATTGGGACCTTCTGCACACAAAGGAGATGCTCTACCACTGGAGCTGCATGCCGGGGAGAGTAACTGAGGTGAGCAGGACAGCTCCCGCTTTGCTTCAATGGACCCTCCCCACAGTCCAAGCCCCCTGCCCCAGATGACTAACAAGAAAGTGGCTGATGATTCAGACAGGAGCAAGCAAGTTTCTCATCACCTTGCTTTCATTTCTTCTCATTCTAGCAAACATGGTTTCATTGGGGGCCAGGCCAGCAGCTGCGGTCACAGATGCTCGTTTTATTATTTCACCCTTTGCTACAACAAAATGGTGCTTATTCCCCCGGAAATGTGTTCAGCATCAGGGCAGCAGAAGCAAATTCCGTGTTAGTCCCGTCGCTGGGAAGGCACTACGGTTTATGCGGGCTTAAAATGCAAACCTGCACATGCTCAGAGCATTTTCTTTCTTTCCTTTGTATCAGCAAATGCAGAAAAGCACGGGATGACATAGAGGGCGAGGGGTCAGGAGAAAATGCGATTGCATCCTTCACAACTAAAGTTATATACCTGTAGATTTGGGGGGGGGGGAACAGGGCTGTAAGACCACTAATTATAGAGTCTAAAAGTACCTAACTGCACTACTGCCTGATATAGCTGGGCGATATCTGGTTTTCAACATCATGATATATCACCCGCTAAACATCACAATATATTGATATATCACGATGTCTGAAATAAGAGGCATTGGCTGGCTTCGGTGTATCGATGCATTGTCTAAAATCTGTTTGAAGTCCACATCGTGGTAACAGTTTCATAAGATTCAACATGGCAATACATTATGAATCACGATGTGTGTGTGTGCTATGTAAAAAATCGTGATATGGGAAAAACCGTAAAGCCAGCCATCACTTCTCCCTTCCCTTCTTCCCTTGTTGCTCTGTACTATAAAACAACAGCTGTGACAATATGTTAAGGGTAAGTAAAAATGTATGTTTTAGACCCCTAAGTAGTAGCAGTTTTGAGGACATAGCCCCATTCACCTCTACATGGTTAGATCCTTAGAGAGCCAGTGTGGTGTAGTGGTTCAGAGTGGTAGACTCGTAATCTGGTGAACCGGGTTCGTGCCTCTGCTCCTCCACATGCAGCTGCTGGGTGACCTTGGGCTGGTCACACTTCTTTGAAGTCTCTCAGCCCCACTCACCTCACAGAGTGTTTGTTGTGAGGGAGGGAGGGAAAGGAGAATGTTAGCCACTTTGAGACTCCTTCAGGTAGTGATAAAGCGGGATATCAAATCCAAACTCTTCTTCTCTTCTTCTCTTATTTCAGACATCATGATATATTGGTATATCACAATGTTGAAAGCCAGACA
Source organism: Darevskia nairensis (assembly GCA_034642065.1). Taxonomy (NCBI): domain Eukaryota; kingdom Metazoa; phylum Chordata; class Lepidosauria; order Squamata; family Lacertidae; genus Darevskia; species Darevskia nairensis. The sequence continues at coordinate 29,993 of JAWWNI010000690.1, read as the reverse complement.
CCACTCAGACCTAACACACATCAATGAGTTGTGATATATTGCCAGGTCAAAAATTACGAAACTGATATCGGGATATGGACTTCAAAGCGGTTTCGGATGATATATCGATATATCACCCAGCCCTACTGCCTGAGATGCATTAAGCGTCAGACACTGCGTATGAAGTGCACAAGGAAAAGAAAAGATTGTGCCTCGACTCCTTTCCAAGCTTCCTATAATGAGCAAAAGCCCTGCTAAATAATATAACAGGGCATGTTTCGTAAGAGAAAGAGAAATGCCTGGACTTCTCTTCCCCTGGACTTTTGCCTAAAGGAAGAATAAAAAAACAAACAAACTATCAAATCTACAAGTTGTTCAAGAGCCCCTTGGAAAAGTCTGGATCTCAGGAAATTATTTATTTTAACTTTGAAGTAGTTCTGCTTCCCCACTTTTAAAGGTTTCGCACTGAAAGCCTGCGCCTCTCAGAACCTCAAGCCCACGCTTAGGTTTAAAATGATGTGTGCTTTCCTTTCTCCCTCTTATTTTCAAGACATGAATGGAACTCACTTAGATGTAGAGTAGCTGTTTGAAATAGCTAGAACCTGTGCAGATGATAGAGATAGATAAATAGATAGATAGATAGATAGATAGATAGATAGATAGATAGATAGATAGATTTGTTGTTTAGTCATGTCCGACTCTTCGTGACCCCATGGACCAGAGCACGCCAGGCACTCCTGTCTTCCACTGCCTCCCGCAGTTTGATCAGACTCATGTTGGTAGCTTCAAGAACACTGTCCAACCATCTCTGTCGTCCCCTTCTCCTTAGGCCAGGCATCCCCAAACTGCGGCCCTCCAAATGTTTTGGCCTACAACTCCCATGATCCCTTGCTAACAGGACCAGTGGTCAGGGATGATGGGAATTGTAGTCCAAAACATCTGGAGGGCCGAAGTTTGAGGATGCCTGCATTAGGCTCACCCACCAACTTCATTTAGCCCTTTGCAAGTTCGTATCTGCCATCTTCTTGCTTACTGCCAGCTTCCTCCCATTTAAACAGAGTTTTACCCTTGTAGACTCAGCCGGGAAGAAGGTGGAGGCAAAACTAAAACTCCTTGGTTGTGTCCGACATTAGCTCTTGCGCCACCTAGTGTTGGCCTCCCTGCCTTGCAATGGGCACCAGACTACAGATGAACAGTCTTCAGTTTAGCTCTGTGCAAATAACTAAAGAAACAGGGAGAAACAGGATCATCCTTGCTGGTCCTGCGTCCAATCTTTGCATGTCAATTATCTCAGATTGGGAACATTTTGGATCTTTTTTTAAAAAATTCCCAATTTACTTCCCCTTTTTCTCCTGCCGTAAAAGAATTTCCCCACACTTCACACTATTGTGGCCTAGAGCGCTTGATTATGCCCATTGAGTGGCTGTAAATGTAAACAGGGACTGTGCCATGTTACTCTTGGAGAAAACTTAGTGTCCCCACGTGTTTCGATTGTATATTCTGCTCTGGTGAAGCAAGACCTTGCTTCCCTCCTGCCCCACCCAGCAGAATAAAAATTTAAAAATCAGGCCCAATACAATTATTTATAGAATTTGGCTGACGCAATGGGATGCTTTCGTTCTCTTCCCTCCCCTTTCCTTTTGGCAGAAAAAAAATATATTGATTTGTAAGGATAGCTTTGATATCAATTAGTCTCAAAACAAGAGACAGGCAGTCACTTTGCATGGGGTGATTTAATTAAAAAATGCCGTATTTGGTCAGAGGAGCGTTCTAAGCATAAAATTGCTTTTCCCCTTTTGGGTCAATTTCCTCGCATGCTTGTGTAATAGAACTAAACGAGAAGTCGCCCTGAAGAATATTTAAGTTTGGCTTTAAAATGTCCATTATAAACAAGCGGCGACTTCTGGGCAGGAATGAGCCCGGCCGTTTTATGGCTGCATATGCCAAACCACAAGGACAAAATGAAACAAGACAGGAGAGATCTGTGACCAGATTACTTCGTTTTTAGTCTTGCCTCACTAAAAGGAACCATGGGCTATCCTTTGCAAAATGCCATTCATTGCTGCTGCTACTTGTGATGAGTAAGATTCACCTCAGGTCAGGCAAGGGAGCTTTTGTAAGATGGAAGAAAGCTGGTGCACATGCATTTTCAGGCGTTAACTGTGTCACAAATATTGTGGACTAGAAACCTTGGAGGACTTAACTGCAGGCCTGGTAAACCTACATGGTGGACTCAAATCTTCATCTGGAGTGCTTGCCCTGAATTGATTTTGAAGTGCAGGTATACAAAGATAGAATAATGGGTGGCAAATCCTTCAAACCCTTTTCTTGAGTTTATATTTTCTTGAGTTTATATCTTATAGCTGCTGTGCTTTTGATGGGCAGGTGTGTCCCGTCCCCCCAGCAGCTGAATATGTTTGCAGCGTTGCACAAGCCCTTTCCCCCTGCGAAATTCCAGAAACACCTGTGAGCCTCCAGAACAAACGACAGCTCTTTTTAACCTAGCACAAGTGAGAACTTGGTGGAAATTGGGTCTGCTGGGCGTCATTACTGCGCATTTAGCAACTCCCTGCCATAGCAAATAAAACACAAGGCAGACAGTAGCAGCCTGTGTGTGAGGAAGTGCTTGGAGGAATCAATGTAAATACTGGCATGGACATGCCAGGGTTGGGTCAAGAATATATGCAACAGGAGAAGGTTTTTGAGAGTCTATCAACCCTCCGTACTCTTTCTGCTTGCAGCAGTGTGTGAAGTGGTAAGGATTTCCATTGATTACCAGTGGTCCAGCTCTTCCTACTTTGCTAGGGAGAGTGATACATACCTCCATCGTCCTTATTATCTTTGCCCTTCTCTCCCTTCCAGCCACTGTTTCTCCTCTTCCTACTCCCACCCCGCATCCCAAACGTACATTGTAAGCTCCTTGGGGTGCAGCATAGCTGTCAACCCTCCCTTTTTTTGCGGGAAACTCCCTTATTCCAATGCCGTTTCCCGCTGCTATCCCGGATTGTTGATAGCCCTTCAATTTCCCGGATTTCAAAGGAAGCAGCTCCTCTCCCTCCCTGCCGGCCAGGGAGGCTCCTCAGCTGCGTTGCTCGGCTGCCAATAAGGAGTCTGAGACCGACTGGGGGCGGAGCTTGCATGCCTTGTGCAGCCAGACCCTCACGCCCAACCAGACAGACAGCCTGCTTGTCATCTACGCGCTCGCTCTTTCGCTCACCCGTTCGCGCGCAGCCTCTGGAGCGCACGGTGGCGAGGCTACTTGGTGCCACTGCACCGCCCTCGCGGCATCCCTTATTTTCAAATCCGAAAGTTTGAAAAAATCCCTTATTTTCAAATCCGAAAGTTGACAGCTGTGCCTCTCTCCCTTCCAGCCACTGTTTCTCCTCTTCCTACTTCCACCCCGCATCCAAAACGTACATTGTAAGCTCCTTGGGGTGCAGGCCTGTGCTTCGGTGACATTGTACCGTAAATCCCCATTTACACAGAAGACGCTACAGAAAGAATATATAATAGCAGTATCCTTAGGGGAGGGACTAGAGCATGTGGCTTGCATGCAAAAGCCCCCAGGTTCAATCTTCAGCATCTCCAGCTAAACAAGGAACTTAGATGACAAGGAAGGCTTTTGCCGAAGACCTTAAGAGGTTCCTGCAAAGTCAGAATAGGCAGGGGTCAGCAAATTTTTTCAGCAGGGGGGCTGGTCCATTGTCCCTTAGACCTTGTGGGGGGCCGGACTATATTTTTTGGGGGGGAAATTAACGAATTCCTATGCCCCACAAATAACCCATAGATGCATTTTAAATAAAAGGACACATTCTACTCATGTAAAAACACACTGATTTCTGGACCACCCGCGGTCTGGATTGAGAAGGCGATTGGGCCGCATCCGGCCCCCGGGCCTTAGTTTGCCTACCTATGCCGGCCTGACTTGCTGTAAGACACCTTCCCCTAACAAGTGAGACAAGATCAACTTACTATGTGCTTCATGTCTATTCTGCATCCTCTGGTTGAAATCATGATACATTTGTTTTTATTTCAAAGCACAGGTGTTTATGTGTTTCTTTTAAAATGAAATCCAACTATCTTTAATCTGTAGGCTAGGGAGGGAAATGGGTTGCAATTTTTGTGTGTGCATTGTCCATGAATACTTTATTGGTTCCAAACTTAGAAAAGAGTTTGACAACGCTGATTCCCTAATACATGCATCTGGGCTTTGTGTCAAAGTCAGCTTTGGAGTATATAATTTATTCCAGGTCTTCCTATGATCAGAGAGAGATGAAGGAGGTATCAAATTAAAACACAGAACATGCAGATAAGTGGGTGTTCTGGGTTTTTGCTTTGTTGCCGATTTACATCTGAAACCAGACAAATTCAACAAGAGGAGGAGGAGGAGGATCCCAGACCGTGATGTGAACAAAAGCTGAAGACTTTGAAACTTCCATATCTACTTAATTGTAAAACGTCTGGCTTCAGTTGGCTGGAATGGGATGTCTCTGGCCATTGTCTCAGGTGCTGAGGTGTCACGGAATGCTTACGAACACCCCAACTTCTTCCAGGGGTTTGTCAAAAACACAATCAGGACACACTAGGGCAGCGTTTCCCAACCGGTGTGCCGCAGCACAGGAGTGTGCCGTGAGACACCGGCTCCTGTGCCGCGGGAAGACACCGGCTGCTGTGCCGCCCTGGGCCGCTTCCGCTTCCGGGGCGGTCTGGGCGGCTGGCGTCGCCTCGGCTCCGCTTCCCGCTCGCCGACCGCCGCCTTCGCCGGGGCTGCCGGGCGCTTCGCCCGCTGCCTCTGCCGCCCCGGTCGTGGTCGGGGACGGGCGGGAGGTGCCGGTGCCACCGGGCTCGCTCGGGGCCGGGTGGAGGTGCTGCCGGGGGGCTGGGTGCGGGAGGGGGGGCGGGCGCCTGGCCCCGCCGATCTCCCGCTCCGTTTTCGCCCGCCTGGGTCCTTCCCCTCCCTCCTGCCTGGGCGCGCGGACACCCCGCCCCCCGGGTCGGGGGGGTCGGGGTGCATGTGGTGGTGGTGTGCCGTGAGATTTTTTTCGTGGGACAGGTGTGCCGTTGCCCCGAGGAGGTTGGGAAACACTGCACTAGGGATAGGCAGGGTTGTACTCTGTCAGCGAAAATGGGTTCAATAAAGAAGCAGGCATTATTGAAGGGGTTGGTCAATTCTCTCTCATTGCATGAGTGTGAATGCTGTGTGTACAGTATGTATATGAGTAAAATGTGCTTTGTTTCAGCATTATGGATGGAGGAAAGTGTGAAAGTGAGGAGGGGATAGAGACACAGAAAGCCATATGTGAATTTATGTGGTTCTCTGGTTGGGTGGCCGGGTGAGTATATTCACATATACTAAAACAATCTAATCCAGCTAAGCCTCAAGATTCATTTGTATGTTTACAAGATACTGCTGAGCTCCTGATATCAGCATTGTATTCATTATATTAAAATGCAGCATGCAAAAGGCACCTAACAGAACAGACAATGAGTAGCTGATAGTTAATTATGGGGAAATTGTGGGGGCTCAGCTCAGCTGACTTTTAAATTCTTTTTCGCTGCTAGATCCAGAGGCTTGTTTTATGGATTCCAATAAATCTGCCATTGGGGAGGAACATAAAAAGAACATTGCCATCCGAGCTGATCTTCAGGGTTATTCTTTAAATATATATATATAAAGAAGAAAAACGTTTAAGGATAAAAGATCTCTCTCTCTTTTAAAAATTGTTAGTAAGTAGGCTGATCTGTTTATATGGTTTTCAATACAGCTAAACAGCTTGCCATTTAAACAAGTTCAATCAACTGTGGAAATTGACATTTTTCACCGTAAAAATCAGACTTCATCCTAGCATGATATTAAATATTAAGGATTCGGTTAGGACAGTATACATTTCAGAAAACCGCCTGCAGAGAGAAGGGAGGGAGGGAGCTGGATGGCAAGCCTCTCCCATTCACAACTTTCTGTGGGGAAGCTGGTTGCTGAAACCCTCTAGCACTACAGAAGCTACACTCTGTATTTATTTTGAGACAGTGAACTATAGTCGGCCCCCCAAGCAAGTGCACAGGCTTTGCAATAGCCTAGGAAGCCGTACAGCAATTTGTTCAGGGTTAACACCTCTCCAACTGCCCCTGCAGCTGTGTCTTTAACAGCACCTTGCAGGCCAGTGATATAATAATAAAATAATAATAATAATTTATAATTTATACCCCGCCCATCTGGCTGGGTTTCCCCAGCCACTCTGTGGTGTGCAAGCTTTTCCTGTTGGTTTCTGTGCAACAGCCTGCGCCTAAAAGCACAAGAGCAGGGTTTTCAGGGCTAGTTGGCAACCCTGCCTTCTGCCTGGGATGCACGAATCTGACAGTTTTGGTTTCTCTCCCTTTCTAATTGTTCCAATGTGAGAATCATAGAACCGTAAAGTTGGAAGGGATGACCCAAGGCAGGAATCTCAGCCAAAGCATCCCTGACAGATGGCCATCCAACCTCTGCTGAAAAACCTCCAAGGAAGGAGAGTCAACCACCTCCCAAGGGAGACCGTTCCACTGTCGGACTTGTCTCAGCAGGAGGGGGAGATGCGCGTTGACTCCTCATCAGTTCAACTCATCTCTGCATCTTTTCCTCCTCCTCAGCTTCTGCCTCTGATTCTGGACTTCTCTCTGCCCTAGACTCTCCTCGCTCACGAAGCCCTGATACCCCTTCAGCTTCTGACACCTCCTCTCCCCAGTCTTCTCCCTCTGACCCCCTCATTGCTGTTCCACCACCCCTCCCTAAGCTTTGAGCCTCCTTCGATTGGTGGTTCCTTCCACCATTCCTCTGCATCCAACCAGTCCCTGACACCTGCGATAGAGTGGCCCGGAGCTCAGCTCTGATATCATTTTTTCACAGCAGAAATATTGACATCATCTCCAGGAGTGGTATTGCCACTGTAATAAACTGGGCAGGGTGTGTGTGTGTGTGTGTGTGTGTGTGTGTGTGTGTGTGTGTGTTGTGTACCTGGCAAGACCTGTGTCAGGCTACGCTGAATGACATGGAAGTGCTAGTTCTTCACATCAAATACATTTGAGAATAGCTTCCCCCAACCTGCAACGCTCCAGGAATTTTGGTCTACAACTCATATCAGCAGACGAAGCCGCTTCCAATCAGTTTGATCCGCTGCAACTAATGGAAGGTTCCAACTTCCTGCAGGATAATAAGACCCTCCCAGTAGCCACTAAATCTACCTGTCATCAGTAAGGAGCCCAGCCTGTTGGTTCGCATAGCAGGAGTGGTTATTCCCTTCATACGCTGATTTTTGTGGGAATGCAGGCTGGGCACTCAAAAAAGCACATCTTCAGGAAATGGAGCAAAAAGGAAACACAGCCAGTGTGGTGTAGTGGTTAAGAGTGGTAGACTTGTAATCTGGTGAACCGGGTTCGCTTCCCCGCTCCTCCACATGCAGCTGCTGGGTGACCTTGGGCTAGTCACGCTTCTTTGAAGTCTCTCAGCCCCACTCACCTCACAGAGTGTTTGTTGTGGGAGAGGAAGGGAAAGGAGAATGTTAGCCGCTTTGAGACTCCTTCGGGTAGTGATAAAGCAGGATATCAGCAGGATATCAAATCCAAACTCTTCTTCTTCTTCTTCCCCTCCTCCTGGAAAAGAATGCCTCCAATGAGGAACCTGTAACTTTCCAAAACAGGAAATTGCAGGACTACAATTCCCATCATCCCTGACCTTTGGCTGTGCTGGCTGTGGGGCTGATTGGAGTCCAACAACAGCTGGAGGGTCATAGGTTTCCCCCACCCCGACCTTGTGCCAATGCCCCATAAGGTTAAAACAAAAATCATCAGTGCTGAGTGCTGCTCCCCGCAATGCAGTCTTGATGCCATGTCAGCACCTCAGGGTGCTGATCGATTATGAACAAGTGTTATGGCGCCAACAGGATGGCGTGCCGAAGCCAGGTATCAGTACCGGGGTCAAGAGAAGCCGAAGTCAGGAGTAGTCCGAGTCAGGAACCAGCCGAAGCCAGGTATCAGTACCGGGGTCAAGAGAAGCCGAAGTCAGGAGTAGTCCGAGTCAGGAACCAGCCGAAGTCAGGTGTCAGAACCAGGGGTCAAGAGAAGCCGAAGTAAGGAGTAGTCCGTGTCAGGAACCAGCCGAAGTCAGGTGTCAGAACCAGGGGTCAAGAGAAGCCGAAGTAAGGAGTAGTCCGTGTCAGGAATCAGCCGAAGTCAGGTGTCAGTACCGGGGGTCAAGAGAAGCCAAAGTCAGGAGCAGTCTGAGTCAGGAACCAGCCGAAGTCAGAAGCAGTCCGAGTCAGGAACCAGCCAAAGTCAGGTACACAGGATCAGGATGAGGATGAGCAGGCACAACCACGTGCTTCAGCACAGCAGTTGCAGGTGCTGGTGAGGGAAGCAGCCGGCCTTCCTTAAGTAGCCAGCTCATCACCACGCCTTTTACGAGCTGCAACTGCCTCCAATTGCTCCCTCCATTTCTCAGCTCTACGCTCTACAGCTGAGATGGGAGGAGGGGAGGGGGCCCGCCGGCTCCTCTCCTCACAAGGGCCTGATTCTGGCTCAACTTCTTCCTCCTCCTGTTCTGGCCTTCCCTCTTCCCCATCTGCTTCTTCCTCTTCTGAGGAGCATTGCCACCAGTCTTCTTCAGGTAAGAATCCCTCCATTTCTCCGGACTCTTCTGTGGTTGCCGCTTCGCCTAGGGGGGGCTTGCCACCACTCCTGCTCGTCTGGTGCAACCCTGACAACAAGTTAGCCAATTGGTTATAAAGAAAATGGAAGGGGAATCTTATCCTTTGTCATCTTCCCTCTCCTATTCCCGCACACACCTTAAAGACGCATGATAATAATACTATTTGGTTGATTTCCCACACCCCCTGCCCTCTCAGAGCCTTATCCCTGAAATCATCCCGTGAAGCATGACACAATTTTGTTCCTGCTGTTGGAAAAAAAGTTCTTCCTTATATACCGCAGACCAAAAAAAAAAAAGGCCTGTTTTCTTCACGGATCAACACCCATGACATGTTCCCTGAGCCAACGTGGCCCCATTGTGTGAAAATATTTTCTTATGAATAGGGCCTGGCAAAGCCCTGGGCCAGAGGCTGACTGGGCTGCTTAGGAGAGACAATAGAGCAGCACAAAGGCGAGGCGCAGGCCGAGGGAACTGGTCCGCCTTCTTGGAGTGGGTAGGCAGGGGGAAGTGATTGGCTCTTCAAAACCCAAGCCCTGGAAAGCTGCTGTCCATGGCCTGGTCAAACCATACAGGGCAGATAAAAAGACAGCGCTTCTTAAACTTTGGAACTCACTCCCGCAGGAGGCAGGGGCGGCCACCAACTTGAATGGCTTTAAAAGAGGGATAGACAAATTTGTGGAGACGGCTATTGATGGCTACTAGCCACAATGGCTATGCTCTGCCCCCACAGTTGGAGGCAGAGATGCTTCCGAATACCAGCTGCTAGAAGCCACAGGAGGGGGAGAGTTGCTCATGGCCACTGAGAGAACAGGGTGCTGGACTACTTGGACCATGGGCCTGATCCTGCAGGCTCTTCTCATGTCCTTATGGGAGAGACAGGGCTGTCTCTGGGTCTGAGGGGGCTGCAAACCCTCTACAAGCCCAGGTCACATTTTAATTTCCCAGAATGCCCCTGACATCAGGCCGCATGGACACAATGCATTCATATCACTTCAATAGTCATGACTTTCCACCCATCCAAGAGTCCTGGGAGATGGAGTTTGTTGAGGGAGCTGAGAGTTTTTAGGAGACCCTCCTCTTCCCCTCTCAGAATTACAGTCCCCAGGGAGGGGATTCATGGTTCAGCCATTCTGGGAATTGCGCTCTCAGCATTCTTAACAAACAACAATTCCCAGGATTCTTTGGGAAGAGTGTTGAAGTGGTATAAGAGCGTTGTTCATGAGGCCTGACAATATATCGGGAGATTCTGAGTAATTAAAATGGCAGTTTCCATAACCACACTGTGGAGGTGTGTGGGGTGGAGGTGGTGGAAACCATTTAAATCCCCCACAATGCACCAGGATGGTGTTGCATTGTGGGGAATCAAGACAGAGGCTTCCAGCCCCAGGCACCCAGGACAAGCTACAACACCAGGCCCTGACTGGGTGCCACCACCTGAGGAATCATGCCAGGCTGATGGGTAGAGTCCTAAGCAGGCCTGGTCTGTCTTAGGCCTCAGCCTAGGAAAAGAACTATGGGGGGAACACACAAAGAGAACCAGCCATTGTGTATTCTCCGAATTCTCTGTCTACATAAATATTCACCAGATACAAAACTGTCCTTCCAACGGACCCCCGTAGACCCAGGTGGGACTCTCACAGTACCATAGACGCAGGTGCAAAAAGGCAGCTTTTGGGAATACATAATATATATTTTTCAACACATCTCCACAAAGGGAATACCATGCATGAATTCCCTGGAGGCGCTATTCATTATTTCCCCTCTTTTTTCAAACATAGGCAGCATTTTTTATTTTTTACAGAGATGTCAAAACGAACAGGCTGTATCCTTCGGATCCTTGTAAAATCTGTTAACACTTCAAAAGACATTTATGGTTTCATTTTTTTAAAAAAGGTGGCCTAATAGAGGTGGCATTTTATATTCTAATAATTCGAACTTGCGATACAGCTTGGAAGGAAACCAATGTCGAGCTAAAGTCGCATCTGAATTCTAACTAAGCCAGGTAGCTCACAGACTTCAGAGAGAGAGAGAGAGAATCTGGTCTGTCACAGCAAGTATAGTTAAAATGTGCTTAAGGATTTAAAAACATAAATGTTTTCAGGTGTCCTTAACGTTTTAAATATGTTTCGATCGCATATGTTGTTGCTTTGTTATTTGCCACCCCAGGGAGGAAGAGTGGGATAGAACATTAATACAACAACAACAACAACAACAACAACAACAACAACAACAACAACAACATGGGAAAGTTCATTGTCGCCTATTTGGGTCTTCACATCCTGAACCTGGATGCCCAAGAAGTAAGATATGTGGGTCCTGGGAGAGGGTGCAGAGGTCAGCTCACTTTTTGTATGCTGAAAGCCACCTTGAGAGGGTTGCATTATTATTATTATTATTATTATTATTATTATTATTATTATTATTATTTGGGTTTTCTTCATGCAAAGCAGATGCTCTCTCACTGAGCCGCAGCCCTTCCCCTTCTCTCATTCTTGGTCAGCCACCACTAGTTCGTATCCTTGCCCAACGCACCACAACCTAAGTTCCCATTCCCAAGAAAGTGAGATCCTGGAAAGAGAGAGAGAGAGAGAGAGAGAGAGAGAGAGAGAGAGAGAGATGGAAACTCCTTGTGGCTCGTGAGGAGACCCTTCCCAGAGCCTGAAGAGATTTTTAAGGCTTTTTTAAAAAAAATATATGGGTTCCAAAATGGTGCAAGAGAGCTGCCACTGAGCTACTCTGCTCAACAGCTGTTGGACGAAAAGCCATATTGCAGGACACGCTGTTCCCTCCCCTTTCTGGCGACCTGGAGGCAAAGGTACAGTATGGGCTGTTTTTTGTTGTGTAGGGTTCCGAAGAGCTCTGAACTTTTTTGTTGTAAAATAAGAGGAAATCACCCTGGTCCCCCGCTCTGACGAGATATGCACGTTTTACTTATGCACGTGGGGGCCCGGTGCATAGCCCCCACGTAAGTGGGGAGTCGCCTGTACATTTGAAGCCCGTTCTTCCCCTCCTAGAATTCTGGGCACTGTAGTTGCAACTCACAGAATTACAATTCCCAGTGACACTTAACAAACTACAGTGCCCAGAATTCTTAGAATGTGTGTCAAATGTCCTTTAAAGGTATGTTATAGGAATATTAAGGTTATATATATATATAAATTAAATTTTCATAACTATATATAAACCACATGTTTGAAACCCCACAAATTAGGCCCAGAACAATTTCGCTGAAAGGTCAAAGTGGGAAATCTCCCCATTGTCTCTTTCCTCAGAAATCCTGTCCTCACAAATCCTGTCTTAAGGGCACACTTAAGATATGAACAGGGTGTGAGCCTGTGACCTGTGACCTATGGTAGATTCAGGAATTAGTGGTTATAATAACAAAAGAGTGGCCAAACCCAGATAATCCAATCAGGTGACCTGGCAGACAGGAAGAAACAGCACACCCAGATTTCCATCCCTTCTCTGGATGTTTCTGGGATGGTCTTGGGCCACGCCCCTTCTGTGATGTATGTGTGATATTTCTGAGGGTGGTCTTGGACTCCAGGGCGGGCAATTTAAAATGTCTATATAAGGGCTTGCACGCATGGCTCGGGGTCCCTCCTCCTCCCTCCTGTGGGTGTGGGAAGCACCCTGTTGCAACAGTTTTTAATAAACTAGCCGACTTGCTTTTTGTTAGAACTCTGGTCTGGTCTCTGTCCTTTCTGCGCAGGCAGGGGTTTTCAAAATAACGTCCTGCCGAGGTTCAGGATTCCACCCGGAATTGGACCCTTTAATGGGATAATTTCCCCTTAAATTCTTACAACAGGTATAACGTGTGGACACAGCTTGTGCCTGCGGAGGAGGGATAATCTAAGGCGATATAGATAAGGCTGACTTTGTTCGCAGTTTTGCTCTACCTCTGCAATTCCTCCAAGCCTGTTGTTATCTCCCTTAGAATCATAGACTTCTGGAGTTGAAAGGGACATCGAGGGTTCTAGTCCAACCCTCTTGCAATGCAGGAATCCTGCCGCAGCCATCTCTGGGTGGGCTCGAACCACCAACCTTCTGGTTAACAGCCAGACGCACCGACCCACTGCGCCACAGGAGGGCAGATTCTGTGAGTGGATTATGCCATTTTGTCTTCAAAAGGATAGGCTCTTAGAGGATGAGTTTGTGATTAGCGCGTAGGATGGGGAAGAAAATATTTAATAGCGGCCTTTCCTTCTGAGTATTCACTTTATAAGCCTTTTGGTAATAAGCACATTTATTCAAATGTAATTGATGAATAAATAGGCAGAAGGTTAATCAAGGGGATATGTTTACAACCGACTGGGAGCTACAGGTTTTTTTTAATTTTCTTTTAAATCAACTCTCTTTACACAGTGCTGTTTTATAACGGACTCTGACTTGTGAGAACCTTCTGCAGCCCACATGGAATCATTTGTGTAGCATTACATCTCCTGTCAAACTGCTGTATTCCTGGTCCTTTGATGGGCTTTCATCTTCCTCCAGCGAGGGAGTGTAAACAGTGCAAAATGCTGCAGTTTGCAGTATGAGCCTTGGAAGGGCTGATCATTGAGAAAGCAAGGGACTCCCGTCTGTTATTTAAAGTCTCCTGCAGCTCCCTGGATACAAAAAGCAACACCACAGTGATGGCCATTTGGCTCTTCCTTTTGGCACTGCGATCTTGTCGTAAAACGTATTGAAAAACTCTGGCACGCCTGGCTTTTTCCCTGTTTCCCTGTCTAGACTGGACAAACACACACACACAGAGAGAGAGAGAGGGAGGGAGAGAGAGGGAGGGAGAGCTGTCTTATTCTACACCAGACCACTGCTCCCTCTAACACCATGTCATCCAGATCAAATGTAGAATTGACCCTTGTATGACTAGACTAGCTTCTATGCAGATTCACACACCCCTCTCTATCCTCCATCCAGCAAACAAGAGGTGTTATTGTAGTTTGAGGATACCTTCTAACCAATCAACTTACCTGCGGTGCGAAGCAAAGGGCGGTGAGGTATGGGGCTTAGGGGAGTCCTCGGGGCCAGATAAAGTGGCTGTGAGGGCCTGAGGTTCTCCACCCTTGATCTGGACCACGGATGGGCAACACCCAGCTTTCTTTTGCATTCCTCTATCCCAGGCTGCTGGAGGAGACTCTTGAGAGTCCCATGGACTGCAAGAAGATAAAACCTATCCATTCTTAAAGAAATCAGCCCTGAGTGCTCATTAGAAGGACAGATCCTGAAGTTGAGGCTCCAGTACTTTGGCCACCTCATGAGAAGAGAAGACTCCCTAGAAAAGACCCTGATGTTGGGAAAGATTGAGGGCACAAGGACAAGGGGACGACAGAGGATGAGATGGTTGGACAGTGTTCTCGAAGCTACTAACATGAGTTTGGCCAAACTGCGAGAGGCAGTGAAGGATAGGCGTGCCTGGCGTGCTCTGGTCCATGGCGTCACGAAGAGTCGGACACGACTGAATGACTGAACAACAACAACAACATCCCAGGCATGTCCAACAGGTAGATCGTGATCTACTGGTAGATCACTGGACGTCTGTGGTAGATCACCGGTAGATCAGTGGCTCCCCCCAAAGAAGCTAAAAAACTTTGACTCCCCTAAAATAAACCTCAACATCTTTGCCCTGCACCCCTAAAATGACCATCAAAAACAGGGCTTTCCTTCCTAAAAAAAAAGCTCAATGTCGCTTTCCTTCTCCCTAAAGAAGCTCAACAACTTTTACATGAACCCCAAAAAACAGGGCTTTCCTTCCTAAAAAAAACTTGAACCCCCCAAAAGGGGGTAGATCACTGCCAGTTTTTAACTCTGTGAGTAGATCACAGTCTCTTGGAAGTTGGCCACCCCTGCTCTATCCTATCCGAGTCCCTCCCTTTGGGCTAATTCCCACCTTATTTCTTTTGAATTCTTTCTTCCCCTTTATTTCTCTCTTTTTTTAAAAAAAATATTTTTATTAAAGTTTTCTTGGTTTACAAAGGTATGCGCAATGTCTCTTTTTTCAAGTTACATTTTCCATAGGTCAGTTTCATTTGTTGAGACATTAGGGTTACATTAGGAAGAAAAGGGGGGAAGAGGTGGAGGGGGCCATGGTGGGTGGGGGTGGGGTCGGGAGGCAATGTTTCTATTTTGCTTAATGTATGTGCGGGGTTTTGGATCGGCGTCGTTTGTGCAGGTTCTCTTTGCTATTAGCTTGTGTTCCTTTGGTGGTGAGAGAAATTGGGGTTGGCCTAGGGTGCGGTTGCTTGTTTGTGATTGGCTGTGGTGAACTTCGTTTTAGTGTGTGAGTGGGGTGGGTGGGGTTTTTTTGAATCAGGTTAGCCATATTGATATGTTGGTGGATTCTTGTCATTGTCTTGTTGGGCTGTGTATGTGATAAAAGGGAGCCTTACCGGGAGGGAAGGTATCTTCTTCTATTTGTCCCCATGTCAGTTTCAGTTTATTGGTTAATTTTTCTAGTAGGGCTGTTTCCCATACAGTACTATTTGGTACCATTGGTCCATGCTTACGCCTGACAGGTCTCTCCAGTGTCTGGTTATGATGTTTCTGGCTGCTGAAAGTAGGTGGGTTATGAGTTCTTTCTATATTGTTTTGGAACAAACAGGAAGGGGCAGCATTTGGAAGGGGGGGTTAAAAAATAAATTGATGCTTGCAATTCTGGATTAGATGTGTTCTGGTTAGTTTTTATTCTGGATTAATCTAGATCATTTGCATCTGGCGGCTTATCCGCACTGACCTTTCCTCTGATCTTTCCAGGCATGGTCCTACACTTTAAAGCACCATCATGATGAGATCCTGCACTACAAAATTAGCCACTACCTTGCTGCTGCTATGCATGGCTGTTATTTCACTCGCCAAATCAGGTTGACACAGCAGTAAAGGAATTTGCTGTGAATTGTTTTTTTTTTTTTAGATGAAGTCTATATTTTCCTGTAGTTACTCCATCCTTCATATGCAATTGCATATTTTGAAAGGTGTAGTGGCACTCTCTTTCAATCCATTTACCCCCCCCCCCCATTCCTTTCCAGGGTGATAATCAGCTCTATAATGACCTGGGAAGTTTGCTATACCAAGACTGTAATTGTGAAGAAATACAAATCGATGCAGGTCTAATCTAAGTTAAACTGAGTTTTAGAGATTAATCAAATCTTAATTACAGGCCAGTTCACACATCCATAGTTATCACGAAATTCATTGATTGCTCTTTCATGCCGGCCCAATAAACTGGGCATCGCATTTTAGTATTAATATCATTAAACGCTGCATGCTTGTAATCTTTCGAGTGACAAGTTTATTGCAGTTAGAGAGCACGGCGCAATAACATTAATTAGAGCAAATGTTGGGATTCTGATACCGTCACCTACAACTGCACAATTATCTTATCTCGCAAATATTCTGGGAGTAGCCTGTTTCACACTGGCTGATAGCACCCTCACACAGTGTTTGTCCCCTGCAAAAGCACCCCCCCCCATCCACCCACCAGTTCCAGTCTCCTATACTTTCACAGAAAACTACCACAAATCTATACTTGCTAAAGACCTGTGGCTAAAGATCTGGCCGTATTTTCACTCTGTAAAATTCACCCACTGCCCATCTTCCTTGTTTTCAGGCACCCAAAGGAGCCACAAAGTCTCTCTAAGCCCCTGGTGCTCCATTCCATCACAACCATCACACTGCGCAAGGCAAGCATTTACATGGCACCCACAGTGTGTGCGGTGTTTTAAAAAGGACAAGAGTCTCTGCCCCAAGCAGCTTGCAATTTAAGCTCAGCACAGGTGGTCATCCAACGCTTACTGAGCCCCGCCACCATATTCTTGCACTCTCTCTCTCTCTTGTAAATGACAATTGGGCATCTCTTTTTTAAAAACCTGATTGAGAAGGATCTCAATCTCTGTTTTAATGTGCCTGTCCCCTCCCCACCTTTAAAGAGTAAGAGGTTTGGGGGTTCATCATTGCATTTCTGCCATCAGCTATATATTATTGTGGGGGTTGCGTAACTACGCACCAATTTGTAGGTTCCCCCAAGCAGAGGCGGTGTTAGGGTGGTGTGGCCGGTGGCTCTGGGAGCCACGCTGCAGGGGACGCCAAAACAATGCTGTAGAACAGAGCGAGAGGTGTGTGTGTGTGTGTGTGTGTGTGTGTGTGTGTCGAATTTTAGCATCGCACAGGGCGCTTCTGAAATTTGAGAGCCCAAAGTTTGCCACTGACCCAAGCTGTCAAAAGCCTGAAGATGAATGTTTGTGTGCAGCTCAAGAAACCTTGCTGTAGTATTGCAAACATCAGAAACTGGTGCATGCTGATTTTTCCTGTTTCATGAGCAGTCTGTCCGTCCCTATTTCACACTCACATGGTGAAATAAATTGTGTGAACTGGTGGCACATGGATTCAGCTGGCAGCAATTCCCGTCCTTGCAGTGCCTGGAATAAGTGTTGTCACACTCATGGAAATTGCGGCCAATTGAACTGGTTTGCCACCATCTTACATAATCTGTCTTTACAAAGGGAAGAATAAGCAGGGCCAAATGATGATGATGATGATGAATTAAATTTCTACACTGCCTTTCACCCAAGGATCACAGGGCTGTTTGCAGTGTAAAACCACAAAAATACACAACATAATAACAAACAAAACAATGCACGTACACACACACACCTGATTAAGACCTTCAGGTGCCCTAAACATGGGAAATATTATGTGCTCCCCCATATGTAATTCAAAATAAACTGTAAAGTTTTACTGGTTACTTTTCACCCTGCCTCTTACCTTGGTTATCTGAAATTTTAAAAACCAGTTGCACAGCTTCCACTATATATCTATATTTGAAAGGAAAACGAATCAAGTGCATATAACTCAAAAGAATATATCATTAATAACACGTAGATTTATTGCAACACATGCCAGAATCTGATTTTCTCGCATTTTTAAAAATCTAGTAGTAGGATACTCCTCTCTTTGCTTTTTGTTTTTAAATATCAAATGTCAAATTCTTTTTTAAAAAAAAATCACTGTGTGTGTGTGTGTGTGTGTGTGTCTGTTTTGCTGCAGCCCTAGGCACATGCATGGGACACGGGTGGCACTGTGGTCTAAACCACTGAGCCTAGGGCTTGCCGATCGGCAGGTTGGCGGTTTGAATCCCCGAGATGGGGTGAGCTCCCGTTGCTCAGTCCCTGCTCGTGCCCACCTAGCAGTTCGAAAGCACGTCAAAGTGCAAGTAGATAAATAGGTACCGCTCCGGTGGGAAGGTAAACAGTGGTTTGGTGCGCTGCTCTGGTTTTGCCAGAAGCGGCTTAGTCATGCTGGCCACATGACCCGGAAACTGTCTGCAGACAAACGTTGGTTCCCTCGGCCAATAAAGCGAGATGAGCGCCGCAACCCTAGAGTCGTTCGCAACTGGACTTAACGGTCAGGGGTCCTTTATCTTTACCTTTACCTAGGCACATGCGTAGTCTGCCTATATTGGGTGATCCAGCACTGAGCACATGTGTGGAAGAGGTTGGGTTGCATCTCCTCATAGAGCAGGCAGAAGAAACATTCTATGTGAATCAGTCTTAACTGTTCCAACTAAGAGTATCATCCCCAGGCTGTTATATAGCTGACCCCTGGTTATTCAAAGAACGACAACAAAGAAAAACATCAGCATTTTCTCCTTTCTTTTGGCAATTTCCCAGCACTTATCGTGACAGCTTATTTATTTACATTGCCATCACTTGCCATCAGTTAGCACAACTGTGATGTATTGTTGTTCTCATTGTCGTGAGACACTCGAACACCCTTTTTTGGGGGGGGGGGACAGCATGAAGTGAGGATGATGCCTGCGATCTCGCTACATGTTCAAGTGGATTACAGAGCAATGTAAGCACAGCAAACTGCATACATGTGCAGTCACCACACGTGACAATCGACATGCAGGTTACGTGCTAATTTGTACGAGGCGCTGCTGGTACGAAAATGGCCCTCGCTTGCTTTCATGTTGCTCACTCTGCAAGTTTGTTAATGATAAGCGTGATGAATTTTGCAAAAGGTCAGGTACAAGTTAATTGATATCAGAACTGACAAAACAGAGCTTTGAAACATCAAAGCTCTCCCTCTTAACACGCAGCTCCTGGGATGTGATCTGAAGGGGTGCAAAAATGTTGCAATATTATATCTAGCGCTCTCTCTCTCTCTCTCTCTCTCTCTCTCTAGCTTTAAGCTGCTATGTGGCTCAGAGTTGAGCCACTTGCCTCAGACAAGCTATTGCCATTAGTCATGCATAACAGGTAGTGAGACCAGGATGGGGTTTGGGTATCCCATCAGGTTCAAAAGATGCATCCTGCTGCTTCAGCGAACCCCAAAGCAGAATAGTTCCTGAAGGAGCGTCTCCACCCCCATCGTTCAGCCTGGACACTGAGGTCCAGGTCCAAGGGCCTTCTGGCAGTTCCCTCACTGTGAGGAGTGATGTTACAGGGAACCAGGCAGAGGACCTTCTTGGTAGTGGCGCCCTCCCTGTGGAACGCCCTCCCATAAGATGTCAAGGAAATAAACAACTATCAGACTTTCAGAAGACATTTGAAGGCAGCCCTGTTTATGGAAGTTTTTAATGTTTGATTGGGTTTTTAATATTCTGTTGGGAGCCGCCCAGAGTGGCTGGGGAAACCCAGCCAGATGGGCGGGGTATAAATTATTATTATTATTATTATTATTATTATTATTATTATTACTTCGGAAGTTGATTAATACTGGAGAGACCTGGGTTTTGCTTTGTTATAGCCATTTCAACCCCACCCATCAAATTCTCAGAGCGGCTTACAAAAAGCACATAAAGAAGAGTTTGGATTTGATACCCCGCTTTATCACTACCCAAAGGAGTCTCAAAGCGGCTAACATTCTCCTTTCCCTTCCTCCCCCACAACACTCTGTGAGGTGAGTGGGGCTGAGAGACTTCAAAGAAGTGTGACCAGCCCAAGGTCACCCAGCAGCTGCATGTGGAGGAGCGGAGGCGCGAACCCGGTTCACCAGATTATGAGTCTACCACTCTTAACCACTACACCACACTGGCTCCTTATTAAACAACTAATAAGGAGCATCAGGAAGGTTTTGGGCATCACATGGCAAGACAGGAGTCCCAAACAAGGATGTGCTCTTCAAGTCCACATTCCCAGCACGTTTGCACTCCTGTCTCAGCGACGTCTACGCTGCCTTGGTCATGTCCACGGGGTGGAAGATGGCAGGATCTCCAAGGATGTGCTCCACGGGGAGCTGGCTTCAGGCACCAGGACCGTTGGTACTCTGTGGTAGAAAGATTTCTGCAAACAGGACATGAAGCCCCGCCGTGTAGGAATCCCTTGCAGAAGACCGCAGCTCCTGGAGGCAGAAATTCAGGTTGGGCATCCATAGAAGTGACCAGAGAACGAATGACTGCTGGGAGGAGCACAGGCAGAAGACGCCTTCATCTGTGGAGGGTGCAGAAAGCAGGCATGCTTGCTTGGGAATCTATCATCAAGGTTGGCAACCTGGCAAACCCACCACCATTGCTGGACGGGTACGACCCTCTCCCAGTACGTTTCCGAGCACAATTCAAAGTGTTGGTGCTGACCTTTAAAGCCCTAAATGGCTTCGGTCCTGTATACCTGAAGGAGCGTCTCCACCCCCATCGGTCAGCCCGGACACTGAGGTCCAGTGCCGAGGGCCTTCTGGCGGTTCCCTCGCTGCGTGAAGCCAAGTTACAGGGAACCAGGCAGAGGGCCTTCTCGGTAGTGGCACCCGCCCTGTGGAACACCCTCCCTTCAGATGTCAAAGAAAACAACAACTACCAGACCTTTAGAAGACATCTGAAGGCAGCCCTGTTTAGGGAGGCTTTTAATGTTTTATAGATTATTGTATTTTAATGCTCTGTTGAAAGCCGCCCAGAGTGGCTGGGGAAACCCAGCCAGATGGGCGGGGTATAAATAATAAATTATTATTATTATCATCATCCTCAGTTTCCCCTTTGTAATACGGAAATAGTAGCAGTAACACGAGGGTGAAGTGACTAAAGCTTGTAAGGCATGCAATATTCATTAGAACCGTGGAAGTGCTCTTCCCTGGGTCCCTAAACTGGGAGTTAAATTAAAGTAGGAAGCTGACTACAGAAACAAATAGCAATAACGGATATGATTTATTGGGCTGGTGCCCATTCACCTGCCAATTGGGTCTTGGGCTCTGCATTAAAAACAACAACAACAATGCAGATATATGGTTATGTTCAAGATTATGTGCAGATTTATGTTTCAGGGCACTGCATCGACAATATCTCCCTTAATGCATATAAATGCCATACTGACGGTTGTTCAAAATCAATTCCATATGTCCAGTTGATGTTTACTTAATTGTTTGGCGGCAAGGTTATCTTCCTGCTGGCCACAATCCAGAGAACCTTGCGACTTAGTCTATGCAGAGCTGATTGGTGTGAGCACAGGGAGCCCGATTCAACGGGGGAATCGAATTCCTCTGGGAGCATCTGATGGGGTTCTCTTTATCCTGGCTATTCAGCAGATTTCCTAACACAACATACCGTATTTTTCTGTGTATAACACGCCCCCGTGTATAAGACAACCCCTATTTTTTGGGACTCCCAATTAGGAAATGGGGGGAAATTGCCCAGAGTTTGTTAATTTTTGGGGGGAGGGAGGATTCCCCAGAGTTGTTGAGGTTTTTTGGGGGGGGGGGATTGCCGACAATCGCTCACCTGCCTAACCGCCACTGCCAATCACACGCCTTGAAAAAGCAAACAATCGGAAGCTGTCTGCGGACAAACGCTGGCTCCCTCGGCCAGTAAAGTGAGATGAGCGCCACAACCCCAGAGTCATCCGCGACTGGACTTAACGGTCAGGGGTCCCTTTACCTTTTAACAACTCTCCTTAACAAACAACAGTCCTCAGGACTAGGGACATGCTACTGATGTAGACTAGAATGCCCCTATTTTCTGAGGAATGTTGGAGTGTATGTTCTTTAGTAGGAAACCATGGCTGTTTAACATGGCATGATACTGCTTTAAATGTATCTTGCAAATGAGGCCATAGTCTAACCACTGTGGAAGCAAATAAGGATGAATCAGCAGGTGATCTGGAAAAGCTTCTTACCGGTTGCTGAGTGTCCAGTTCACTTTGAAGTTTGAACATCCCAGGACAGTGCCTCTCTCCAAAACGGTTGTCTTCATTTTCATATACTGCAGCGTCCCTGTGGTGTCCAGTGAACAATTCCTTTCCTTCAGCTAGGAAAGGCAGATTTCCTCTGCGAAGAGCTAAATTAAGCCCAACACATGACATTTATTATGTATTAAACCAAAGCCCCGTGATTATTAAAAGCATATTTATTTGAAGATTAACTACAAGTTGGAGTAGTTTTACCCCGGCGAGAAAACAGTACTAATGATCAGAAGACTAATTAGCCACATTTATATTACAAGTGATGATCTAATTTTTGAAAACAACATCTTAAAATAGAGAGTTCATCAAAACAAATGCGAATGTTGGCTCCCAAGTTCCCAGTTTTAGCTTCCTACGCAGTGAGGTTGCCGCAAAGGAGCAATTTATGCGCCATTACAGTAAAGCAAAAAATGGATGTCCCAAAGAATTGCTTTGGGCACAATTAAGCAGGCACAACAAATGGAAGAGAGGCGAGAACATGACCGCTGGGCAAGAAGGCTTCACTATTAACTTTTGCAGAGGTTCCCATCCATCCAATGCAGTTCCCTTGGAAGAACTGCCTGGCGGATTATGCCACATAATGTTATTTCATTATACTTATTGATTAGGTTTATAGTGTCCTAGAACTGGGACTGAATGTCTTTTGGGGGTGAGAAGAGGAGAGAGAGAGTATATATGTGTCATACTAGTTCCTTTTCTAAAGTGGATACCCTGAGATTCTCTTTGCATAACTAAAGAGTTGGCAGAGTACAGGTGATTTGTTGCCATGGGAGCTAGTAGCTGGAGAACCTTCTGGAAGGTGAGCAGAAGGAGGCTACCTCCAGTCTGCCAGTATTTTGCAGGAGAGATTCAAGATCATACTAGCACATTAGATTCCTTCAATTGAAGCGGATTATAGCGCTACATCATCCTAGCACAACCACTTTAAAAATAATCGGACTTTTTGCAGTTTGGAAAGTGATGGGGAAATGTATTTAAAAGTGCGGGGCGGACAAATGACTAACGGGAAGATGTGTAAACACCCCACAAATGTATCAGGATGAATTCATTGCATGCAAAATGCTGTGGCTAGACTGTTGATGTGGACAGACTATTGCCAGCACACAACTCCAGTGCTCAAAAGTCTCCTGTGAGTAGTCTCCTGGGCGCTTTCTAAACCTCTGTTTGTACAATAAAGCAAGTTCTCCCTATTGGAAAGGGTTCAGTGGCTGTTGCGTGATAACAATGCCTTAAAAGGTAAAGGTAAAGGACGCCTGACAGTCCAGTCACAGACGACTCTGGAGTTGCAGCGCTCATCTCGCTTTACAGGCCGAGGGAGCTGGCGTTTGTCCACAGACAGTCTTTCCGGGTCATGGGCCAGCATGACTAAGCCGCTTCTGGCGAAACCAGAGCAGCACACAGAAACGCCGTTTACCTTCCCACCGGAGCAGTACCTATTTCTCTACTTGCACTTTTTGGAGTGCTTTCGAACTGCTAGGTTGGCAGGAGCTGGAACCGAGCAACGGGAGCTCAACCCCATCGCAGGGATTCGAACCGCCAACCTTCTGATCAGCAAGCCCAAGAGGCTCAGTGGTTTAGACCACAGCACCACCCGCATCCCTTAACAATGCCTTAGCAACACACAAAGTGGCCCTTTTTGCTCTGGCAGCAAAAAAGATTGGGGAGAAGGAACAGAATAAAATTGACGAAAACTGTAAAGCAAATAAAACACAACAGGCCAAGGAAAACAACCTTCGTGTATTTTAAGCTGCAAATGTGTACATGCTTGTATCCCCTATACGAGGGGTCGGCAAATTTTTTCAGCAGGGTGCCGGTCCACTGTCCCTCCGACCTTGGAGGGGGGCTGGACTATATTTTTTTGGGGGGGAAATGAACGAGGGACGATGAGCGGCACGCAAAAGGGTTCCAGAGAGGGGCTGCTTTAAATGGCGGCCGCTTGAGAGGGGCGCTCAGCCAACCACGGCTCCTGTGTCTTGCGAGCGGCAGGGGCTGGCGGCGGCAGCAGAGGGAGGATGAGTGGAGCGCAAAAGGGCTCCGGAGAGGGGCTGGCACCAACAAAGCCCAGCCCCCTTCCTCCTCTAGGCAGGGCGGGGAGAAGCCAGGAGGTGGGAGGGAGGAGCCGCCACGGTGTGTGTGAGGGAGAGAGAAGAAAATGGCGCAGCCTGAACGATCAGAATCAGATCCACGCCGATCCACGCCGCAATTCCCAGACCGTCCACAGGCCAGATCCAGAAGGCAATTGGGCCAAATTCGGCCCCCGGGCCTTAGTTTGCTGACCCATGCCCTATACCACACAGCCTTTCTGATCAGGATATGCTCAGGATAATTTCCAACTTTATTATTATTTTTTAAATCCCCGGTAGAATTAAACTGGCAAGCGATTGCAAGAGCTTCGATAGATTGTAATGGATTATAGATTGGTATCATGGTACGCAATGTGTATACTTTATCTCCATTACTCTGCTTTAAACATTGGTATTTGAAAGCGGGCGCTCACTCAAATGCCAAAGTGTGCTCATGCTTCCTTGATATCATAGATCATTTGCAAACGCCAGAGCCTCTTTGATCTCTCTGAATGCCCAGCTAGAACTTAAAAAGGAAATTAAATGCAGAGCTCAATTTTTCATTAAGTTGTCGCCCACTGTTTTACTGTTATGACTCTTCAGATCAGCCTCTTCTAACAGGTGGACAAACAGAATGTTAATACGCCGTTATCCGTGGAATTATAAAAGCTGCACAGAAAACAAAATTGTTCTACTCTTGTGGCACCCTTTTTAATTAGCCGCCGTAACCCTGCAACCCATAAACAATTTCAGCCATGAGATTTAATAATGGGGACTACTCTGGATCTTCTACACAAACGTGAGAGAATGTGTGGATGGTTTCTACCGTGCTCACTTATCTGTAAATATCCCTAGTCCTGCCAGCTTCCAGATTCTGGGCAAGGGGAAAGATAGATGCCAAGTTATGCTATCTTTACATACCGGTACTGCTTTTTGGCTACACAGCACTTATCCTGACCCTGCAAATGATTGCATTGCGCATGCAGTGGAGATGAGCTTCAACAACGCATAAGAGTGAACTGGACAGGACTTGTGAAATGCTCCATGGTATAAGACTATAGGGTCCTATGTACCCTATGTACTCGAGTATAAGCCTAGTTTTTCAGCACATTTTTTGTGCTGAAAAAGCCGCCCTCGGCTTATACTCAAGTGAGGCAGGCAGTGGCTCCTATGAAGCTTTCCCAGGTTTTTTTTGCTAAAATTGGGTGCCCCGGCTTATATTCGGGTCGGCTTATACTCGAGTATATAGGTACCTGTTTTCATCTAATAAATGTTGGTGATGGAGGCAGCATTATAAGGTTGCTGAACATTCCTTAGCAGAGATCCCTCACTCTTTTCACGGAAATGTAAGGAGGGTTCATGCCTCCCTTGGTATCTGTGTACAAGAGGACAATCTGTGTACACACACAGTTTGAATGTGGTTACGCTCTTTCACACAAGCACTCAGGTACGCTGTAGAGTGGACTCGTACCTGCATTCAGTGTAACTTGGGAATAAACTTGCCATTCCATGTTTCCTTAAATTGGATTAGTGACGGAGGTTAGGCTATGTGCTCAGACTTTATTGAGACTTCCTTCTCACTGGTTTGCGGAGAGGCTGTAAGACAACGAGCGCTCGTCCTTCATTCATCCTAATTTGCTTGTGGTGTGTTTCTGTTTCTGTTAATCATCCACCCACTCCATACTTTTCAATAATAATAATTTATTATTTGTACCCCGCCCATCTGGCTGAGTTTCCCCAACCACTCTGGGCGGCTCCCAATCAAGTGTTAAAAACAATACAGCATTAAATAGTAAAAACTTCCCTAAACAGGGCTGCCTTCAGATGTCTTTTAAAAATAGGATAGCTGCTTATTTCCGTCCACAGGGCGGCGCCACTACCAAGAAGGCCCTAGATGGTTTCCCTATCACTTTCCTAACTGCAAAAAGTCAATTTCTTCTTTGATGCGGAGTTGTTGCACAAGGGTGACTGAACATTTGAATCCACCTTCGTTACACAAACATAAGTTTCCCAGTATGCCCTTGAGTCCTTCATGTAAAATAATGACAGAGGCCCCCTTTGTTTATTGCAAGACTCTGAAAAATCTACTCCTTCCCTGGTAATGCAATCAATGTCTGGAATAGGGATATAAAATCCTCACTGTTCTCCATCGCCACATAATTTGGGTGTGTGTGTGTTTCAAGGTGAATATGAACAACATGAATTGCAATGCTGGTTTATAAGCATTCTTGTACTTGTGTATATATATCAGGTATGCTTGTTTTGCCCATTTCCCCTCCCAATGCAATTCTCCTCCATTTGTAGTCTGCGGAAGATGGTCGCTGTGGAATTATTGCTGTGAAGATGTGCATTCTTGTTAATAGCAATGGCTGGAAATGATTGTTAGCTGAGCAGAAGGCCTTATTGATTTGAAGTGACATATGGCAAAGATGTATAATGACTCACTTTTTTTTGGGCTGCTAATTTGAGATCTAAGGAGGGAGGGAGGGAAACTTCTACAGGTGATCCACAGACAATTCTTTCTATTCTCATGTGCCCTTGAAGTACTGGAAAGTGACTCTTATCAGCTTCGCAAAGGCAAGTCACCTTAGCAGCTGGAGGAATTATATCCGGAGCTGCCCGTGTTTGCTATTGAGCAACAACAACAACAAAATATTTCACTGAGGAACTTCGACTTGTTTCCCAAGAATAAGCTTGCAATCCTATGCACACTTTCCTTGGACCAAGTGCCACTGAATACAATAGACCAGGGGTGGCCAACTCCGAAGAGACTGCGATCTACTCACAGTTAAAAACTGGCAGTGATCTACCCCCTTTTGGGGTAGTTCAGGTGAAAGTTGTTAAGCTTTTTTTACGGAAGAGGAAACCCCCGTGTTCAGGTCAAAGGTGTTGAGATTTTTTCAGGAAGGAGGAAGGCCAATTTTTTAGGGGTTCAGGTCAGAGTTGTTGAGCTTTTCTGAGGCAGGAGGAAAGCCCTGTTTTGGGGGGTGAAGGGCTAATGTTGAGCGTTTTTTAGGGGAGTCAAATTTGTTGAGCTTCTTTGGGGGGAGCCAGTGATCTACCAGTGATCTACCACAGACATCCAGTGATCTACCAGTAGATCACGATCTACCTGTTGGACGTGCCTGCAATAGACCTTAATAGACCTTTCTTCTCAGTAAACACACATGGAATTGTGTAGCACAGAAAGCAAACAAGCACCTACCTGGTGTCTTCAGTGTGCAGCCCCATCCTGGGGCATGTTGACTTGAAAGTCCCATCCTGTTCAGTGGAACACAATCCCAAGCAAGTGTGTGTGCAGCTGCATCCTTAATTCTAAAAGCCAAGGAATTTATGGAAGCTGGGTCTTCTTTTGTTTTGGGGAACAACTTAAAAGACTAGAAGGAGAGGTGGCAGCATGAATTGATATTCCCATTCCATTCCTCCATACGATTTCCATGCCGCAATTAAACTTCCTGGTACAGAATTAAGCATCCTGATTGTTGAATAGTGGGAAAGATGGACGAAGACACAGCTCTTAAAACAACCAGCTCTTTATTTTAGCTCTGAGTCCTGGACTGGAAACAGCAGCTCAGTTGCCTGGCTTATATAGAACTCAATAACTTGCAACAGTATCAACTCCTCTGGCTACCCAATCAGTGAACGTCACTTTCAATCCTTCATTTGCATGTAGGGACCTGAGTGAGAACTGCAGCCACTGTGGGCAGAGTGAGAACTGCAGCCTAGGTGGCCAGAATGCGTACTGCAGCTAAACTCAATACATAACACCCCTTCCCACCAGGATGAGATGTTAGGCCCCAAATTCATAAAGGTTACAACTAGGCCCCGTAAGCATATGGTTTCACAAGTTTCAACAGCATGCATTTTTAACTATGTACAAGTACAATATACTGGTTCATTTGGCAACATAATCCTTAAGATAGGCTGGATGACTACGAGTCCGAGTAGACCGACGAGGTACTACTGGAGAGGCATCCGGGGTACCTGAGCCTGGGCAACCATTCGCCACAGGTGACGCAGTTGGATGGGTTGAGTCTGAGGCTTCCGCGTCGGCTGCTGTAGCGGCGGCATCAGACTGCGGTTGTACTGGAGGCTCCAGTGAGGGTGCCGGGGGAGATTGTCTATGCACTGGATGTTCTTCCTCAGTAGTACTTGGTGGCTGGCCAGCCTCTGCCGGGGCAGGCGGAGGCACTGTTCCAGTGTCCAAATTCCCAGACCGGCGGCGCAGCTGGTCAATGTTCCGGCGCCATAACCGGCCGCAGTCCAAAGCTACCTGATACGATTTTGGCCCTGTAACCCCAACCACCACAGCCGGCATCCAGGGAATCTCTCCAGCATAGTTCTTTGCAAACACCTTATCCCCTGGAACAAAAGACCGTGGCGGGTTACCACAGCCTGGGGGATCTTCCACAGCAAAGTCTGGGTGCAGCCGGTCAAGAGGAGATCGCAGGCGGCGGCCCATCAAAAGTTCGGCCGGACTCCGCCCTGTTGCTGTACACGGGGTGATGTGTTGGACAAACAGGTACTCGGCTACCCGTTCATGCCAGTTCCCATGGTCCATACGTGCCAGTGCCTCCTTAGCCGAGCGAACCATTCTCTCTGCCTGTCCATTGCTGGATGGATGGAAAGGTGCCGTCAGAGCATGGCGGATGCCCCGGCCAAGGAGATAGCGCTCGAATGTGCCCGACGAGAATTGGGCCCCGTTGTCTGATACCAGCACGTCAGGCAATCCATGGGTGGCGAAGAGCCTCTGCAGCACGCGTATAATGGCTTCTGAGGTGGTTGAGGACATCAGAACCACTTCCAGCCATTTGGAGTACGCGTCCACTATCACCATGAAGATGTGGCCATGGAATGGCCCTGCTAGATCAATATGCACCCTTGACCAGGGTGCCTTGGGGGTCTCCCAGGAGTTTCCACGGTGCACCGGTGGATCTGGCCTCGATTGTTGACAGGCCTGGCATGATTCAACCCAGGATTCGATGGCTTTGTCCATGCCCGGCCACCAGACAAAACTGCGCGCCAACGCCTTCATGCGCACAATTCCTGGGTGGCCAATGTGGAGTGCCTGAAGGACGCGCTGACGAAGCTTGGGCGGAATGATGACTCGGTCTCCCCACAGGAGACAGCCGCGGTGAGCTGAGAGCTCGTGCTGCCGTTGGGTGAAAGGCTGAAACTCTGGATCAGTTGGCCCTTTTGGCCACCCCCTCCACACCCAGTTGAGAACGCGGGCAATGGTGCGATCCTTGGAGGAATGGAGGGCGATGTCAGATGCCGACAGCGGAGATTCAGGTAGTTCCTCAATCAGGAGTACCTCTGACGAGGGTGCTGGATCTTCGACCAGTGTTGGCAATGGGCAGCGGCTAAGGGCGTCAGCATGCCCTAAAGCCTTGCCAGGTCGGTGCTGGAGTCGGTAGTTGTAAGCCGCGAGAAAGACTGTCCAGCGCATCATGCGTGGCGACAACACCTGTGGAGTTGGGCGGTCACCAGCCAGGATGCCCAGAAGAGGCTTGTGATCTGTGACAAGATCGAAGTCTCTGCCATAAAGGTATTCATGGAAGCGTTTGATGCCTGCCACAAGCGCAAGCGCCTCCTTGTCAAGCTGGCTATAGTTCCTCTCTGCTGGCGACAAGGTTCGTGAGAAGTAAGCAATAGGGGCCTCCTGGCCATCAGGGAACCTATGGCTGAGAACAGCCCCAACACCGAATGGTGATGCGTCGCATGCCAGGACGAGAGGACGCTCCTCATTGTACTGGACGAGGACGGAGTCCGATGTTAATAAGGTCTTCACAGCAGCAAATGCAGCGGCCTCCTGGCGGCCCCACCTCCATGATGCCTCTTTGTCTAGAAGCCGATGGAGAGGCTCAGCGACGGTTGCCTTATGCGGCAGGAACATGTTGTAAAAGTTCAATATGCCTAGGAAAGCCTGAAGGTCTGTCTTGTTCCTTGGTTTGGGAGCCTGCTGGATGGCCTTGACCTTCGCTGTCGTGGGATGGATGCCGGAGCCATCAACCAGGTACCCCAGGAACTCGACCTGTGGTACGGCGATTTGGCATTTTTCTCTTTTTACCTTGAGGCCTGCTTCCTGGAACCTGGTCAGGACAGCTCTAA